>JAAMPI010001459.1:0-14280 GCA_013054445.1 Cudoniella acicularis | reverse complement strand
GAGAGACTTCATTCAGGCTGTTTCTTAGCTTGGACACCTCGCCTTCAAGCTTGGGAGGTATTGCTACACGGCGACTGCTGGGGACGAAGTTGCCTATGTCTCTATCCGAACTTGATAGGATACGTAACATATCTTCACATTCTCGGAATTTAGTGAGGACAAGGGCGTCGCTGTTTGCGGCACTTTTGAGGTAGCCATCTATTTCATCAACTTGTGCGTAAAGCTTCGCCGCTGTAGAGCGGGAGTCTTGCCTTGTCCATCTGTCGGTTCCATATTTCATGACAAGTCTCTCGTTTTCCCCAGCTTCAGCCTGAAGGAGTTCCCGTCCTTCAGCAAATATTGCATCATCCGAAGCCTTTAATTTTGCGGTATCCGAGAACGATCTTTGAAGTCTCGTAAGAGCATCGGCTTGTCGAATCTCTTCGGCATGGGATGTGAGAGTTGGAGGCAACCCGAGAGGTTTCTCTAGTGCTTGGAGTGATCCTGGAAGATTGAGTGACTGTAAAGTGTCATGGATCCTAGTAGTCAGAATTTCGAGTTCATCGATTATGCTGTTGTTGACAAGGCGATCTCGTCTTTCTTCGTAAATACTGGCTGCTACATGGACAGCAAACGGTACGAGTTTCGCAAATAGAGGAGGTCCAAATTCTTTTGTATCTCCAATGAAGGAAGCGGGTTCGGATATCTCCTTGGGAATTTTGGCAACAGCCATATTTGCACGGTCAAGAGTTTTGAGCTCTGATTTTGGTGGTACAGGGTCTAGAGTAGTTAGCAGACAATTCCTTTTTTAAAACCCAGGACTTACTTAGATAAATCAAATCATTGTCCTTCTCTGCTCTCTTCAAGTCTTCAGTGACTTTGTTCTTCAGCCCATTCAAGTCACCCAAGACCACTTTGTTAATATATTTTGCCTCCTTCAGCGCTTCGTGAACACAAGCAATACTATCCCGTAATCTAGCAACCTCCTCGCCGTATTTCCTTTTCTCCAAACAGTCACAAGCTTGCCTGTATTGCGCAGCAGCAGCGAAATGATGGTGCTTGGCGGTTGTATGGTGTATCCATTGCGTAGTAATAGCATCGCTCTTTATTCCCCAATCTCCTGCAGCCCCGTAGAAATCAGAAACTTTGGCAGCCAACTTTGCTATCGATGCATCCTTATATCTGTCCATCACTGCCTTCTGCCAGAAACATTCTTGAGCTTGTGCTAGCATTAGGTATTCCAAAGACTCCAATGTGTTATCATCCATATCTTCTGGCGGGGTCGACCGTAATTCGGGGATAATGTCAGTCTTGATATATGACAGAACACCCGCAGCAAGACAGAAATAGTTACAAGCTGACTTTAACCCTTCCGTTGTGCCACGATTCGAGGACATTGCCAGTTGAGAATAAAGGGCAGCGAGGTTGTAGAGCACATTAGCTAATTCGAATTTGAGATTATTTTGGGTCATAGGCCGTTCGGTATTGTACCCCAGTGCAGGATACCAAATGAATTCAACTCCAATCTGCCAATATCAGCCACTAGAAAATCTAACCTGGAGGTGGATCACTCACATCTATGGGGAATTTACCCCCCATCCAGGAAAGTTGCCCCGCATAGGCCGTTATCTTCTTGATTCCGCTGATATGAGGCTCCCGCACATTCACAGCGTCTGTCCGTAAGGCGTCGATGACCTCCAGATCCTGCTTGAACATGTCCGGATGTTGCTCATATTTGCTAGAAATGTATTGTTTGATCGCGGAGGAGAGGGCCAAGGTGGTGGTCTTCCGAAATGGTAAAAAGAGGATGTTGCTGGGAGAGTTTAGCATGGACATTTTGCATGGCACCTTTGGTGGAAGTGGGAAGTATTTACGTTGCCATCGAATCTCGGATAGGTATTGGTTTTTCACGCGCTTTTCTTTGATCTGTTCACGCGTCGTCCACCAGGTTTAGAACGGCGATGACTTCATCAGGCCTGAGGCACAAATTCAGGCTTAAAATATTGGAAGACTTTCCACGACTCACGCTTCACCAACGCGCTTCAGAATTCACTATCATACAAGCTTCTTCCTGCACATGCTTCCGCAATTTCCTAGCACTCACTTTGACCATATTAGCATTGAATAATCAGATATGTCTACAATTCTTGCTCTCGCCCGCGAGCATGTCACCTCCCAATTCGCGCTTTCAGGCTGTGGTAGTGGTACGCTTTCGAATCAGCTTTCAATGTTTCATTGCTTCCACAAATGGGGACAGAGTTCTATCTACCGTACACATTGCTGTTTTGTGTTAGTATCCGAGACAAGTTGTTGGGTAGGTTCACTCTAATACAAACCAAAGAGGGAGAAATGTCAACGCCCAATGTGTGGTCTTTCTCGAAGCTTTCCATCCGCAGGCTGTGGCTTGTAATGATCTAGGTGCGAGTGCAGTCAAAATCGGGTTCCTCTTCCGAAAAGCCAGTTGAATATTGCCAGCTGGTGACCGCCACAAGTTTACGAGGAGCTTGGTGCCAGCTAAGATCGATGAGACCCCCACCATCCAAAATAACGATTCGAAAAGGATTTTTGTTTTTTCACACTTGAATACCTATATTGTGTCCAGATTCTCTCGTCTTAAAGTTCTCATTTATTGAAGTTCTTTGTTTTCGTATATTCCACGACTTCAATCTCAAAATATTAGATATGCTTCTCAACTGTAAAGTGTCTCTTTCATGAAATGCGACTAAAGAAGATAAGCGCCTCAGTTTAAGTCGCTATGCAATAGCTACGAAGTACATATTCCTCCTTAATGAAGAAAAGTCCATCAGAATTAAAATCAGGGTTTAGTATTCCACTACATTATCCTCCAATACCTCCAATCCCCTCGTGAAGAAACTGGTTTCCGAAGCTTTTGAATTCACGCTGATTTCATTTCAGATACCACGAACTGCGTTAAAAACACTGTCACTATAGGTGTTTCCAACTGCCTCGTCCGCATCGGCTGGGGCCCGACGCTCAGTGTTCGAGACACTATCACTCCAGCTGTTTCCAACTGCCTCATCCACATCGATGGGGGCACGCCGGTCAATTGCTTTTAATACAATTCTCGACAAAGAAGAGCCGGTACCCAAATTTTCTAGTCTCATAAGTATTTAAAATGGAGGCTGAAAGAGACATAACCTGGTACTTACCGATGGGATGGCTCAAGCCAATGGCCAAGAAAAGGGCCATGGGTGTCAAGAGAATGGCAGGACGCATGTTTGTGGGTCGAAGTTTGTTGTCGTAGGGGTTGCAAAATAATATTTTGTGTCAAAGGCTGTTGAATTCTTGGTTGAGGTGATGAATCTGATGAAAACACGGACGAGGATAAGTTCATATAGCCTCTCTTACGGCACAGGATAGAATTTTTCCCTCTTCGATATTACAACCGGTTGTTTCGGTCTCTTTCTTACCACTCCATTCCGTATTTGTTTGTTGGTCGACAAATCAACATTGCATGCGTTTGTGTAGCTCCGCCGCGCAAAGCCATTGTTATGAAGTGCCGAAACGCCACCTAATGACATTGAAATATTTCCATTTATCCGAAGGATACGAAGTATATGATCCTGGCATAGTACTATCCGATCAGTTGCGGGGGTCACAATTTCGGACTTCAGCTGTCGATTTTCAAGAGCCTTACGTGGAAGTCTATTCTACACTAGGCTTTCCAAATCATGGCACTTTCTTTAACATGTGCTGTGTCACCGTGTGCCAAAAATAATACTCATGTGCCTCATACACTGGCATCATATGATTGGGTTACCTTAGTACCTAGCTATTGAGGAATCAGGTCTTATCACACGATTTGGTAAACACCTCCAAGGTACAGTGTTCTCCTGCAAGTGCTACTTTGCTATCTGCAAGAAACTTGAGAGTTAATAATCATTTTACTTGTTTGAATGGCTCGCTCTAACGTGGTATCTAAAAGTGTTTGCTAATTACCGCTCCTGAGTTCCTAACTTTTGTAAAGTGGGCATCCCACACGGTTTTTCCGGCATGGGGTGCAGTTTTTCAACAACACCACATGCACTGCGGCACTGATAATACCTAAGTTCTTTTAAGGATTTTGTAACACCTGCAGTTAATATAAGGCTGCGCTAGACAGGCTTATCAAGTTTCTCAACATGCATATATACTACACTAAAACTGGTGCGCCTTAAACTTACCTCGGTGTAATAATAGCTATGTTACCAGTAGATATCTATCGAGCGTCAGCGCTTGGTCTGGTGTTACCACCTTCCCCTAAAGATAGAGTGACTTGAAGATTCTGGTTGAGCTGATAGCCTCGAGGAATTTAGCTGAGCTGCATTACATACAACAAAATAATTTTCCCAAATTGCGCGCTTAGGCTGTTTTGAGTGGTTTTGGGAAGGTGCAACAAGGATGTGTTTGAATCATGGAAGTAGCCACTTGTGCTGGTCTGGAGGTAGCCTGTGTGCAGTGCAATCCAAAACGCCTTGTAGCAGGACACTCACCTTGCTTTACTGGCTTGCCCACTGGCCTAATAGCTTATCTCAGAGTTCAAGAAGATTTGATAAAAATCCAGTTCTCAAATCTCTGATTCTCTGGATATGCTTCAGCTATTAACTAAGGTTGTTCTGATTCGTTGATATCATATAATGAAATCAAGAACAATTCGCATCGTACTTAACCATCCCTTGAAAAGATTCATAAACTGAAACTCAAGCTTTCCAAGCAGTGCTTAAAACTATCTCAAGGCTAGCAAGCACTGTCATTCCTTTTAGAGTTTGCATAATTCAACTAATCGTTCCAGGTAACGGTCTTCGTCACTAAAAATTCCTCTATTCCACTAGATGCGTTGAATCTTCCCCACCCGCTATTTTTGACCCCTCCAAATGGCAAATTGGGCTCATCATGAATAGTCATACTATTGATATGAACAGCGCTAGAAGCCCCCGTATAATGTCAGTTACAACTCACTTGAAAGGGAGGCCGTGAAAACTTACCCCGACTGCAGCTTTTTAGCAACAGCCAGTCCCTGCCTTAAGTCCTCTGTAAACACAGCAGCAGAGAGGCCATAAGAAGTGCGATTCGCTATCTCAATGGCCTCCTCTTGGCTATTTACGATCGTGTAGCCGACGACGGGTCCGAATGCTTCTTCAGTCCAGAAGTGGGAATTTTCTTTGATGGAGCCGAGAACGGTGGGAGTAAACCATACTCCTCCGCCGCTGGGAATTTTTTGGGGATTGGACTGTTTGCCAACCAGAACTTGGGCTCCGCTGGAGATAGCGTCATCTACAATGCTCTCTAATCGAGTTTTTGCTGCTGATGAGACAACGATTGGAAGCGGTGGTGGTCCTTCGTTTCCGGCTGCAGGAGAAGAAAGCGCTGATTTCAGAGCACCGAGGAATATAGGAGCGATCTCAGAGTGTATGATGATGCGATCTGTTGCCATGCAGATTTGTCCCGACTAAATAGGTAGTTTGTCAGCGAATTTCAAAAAAACTTGAATCATTCTCGGAGGCTGTTCGGGCGCGGACCGAAAGTTAAAATAGAGTGGCTTACATTAAGAAAAGACCCAGCGATACAAGCTCCTACTGCCTTTTCAATATTCGCGTCCCCAAGTACAATGGTACTGTTCTTGCCCCCAAGTTCCATCAGACAAGGTTTGAGGTTTTGTCCGCACGCCCGAGCGACCTTCCGGCCAACATTAGCACTGCCAGTGAAATTTATATGTTTCACAGCGGGATGCTCAATCATAACGTTTGTGACCTCAGCTGCATCCATGGGCCGGCAGGAGATAATGTTCAAGACTCCTGCTGGCAGACCAGCATCGTGGAAAGCTTTACCAATGGCCCAGTAACTTCGAGGTGTAAGCTCAGATGCTTTGAGGATCGTGGTATTTCCAGTGGCTAAGGCTGTAGCTGCAGATCGAATCCCGAAAACAAATGGTGCATTCCTAATATATCAATTAACAATTTTGCAGCACAACCAAAAGGAAAGAACCTACCAAGGAACAATCCCAAGACACACTCCATAGGGCTCCTTGAAAACAATCGCACTGGTGCCCACTTCCTGGCAAACTGGTACACTACCACAGATGCTTGATATACGGCCGGCAATGTCCCTTAGCATCTGAATGGCTAATGGCATGACAAAAAATGCGGCTACTCCAAACTCGGCGCCCATTTCAGTTTGCATAAAACCAGCATACTCTTGGGTACGGGCCTCAAGCAAATCTGCGGTTTTGAAGAGCAAATCTCGACGAGCATTCGGTTTCGTTTCAGCCCAGCTGGGAAAGGCTGTTTGTGCTGATGCAACAGCACGGAAAGCATCGTCTGTGGTTGCGGAAGTGGCAGTCCAACACACTTGATTGTTGCCAGGACTGATCACTTCGAAGGTGGAAAGAGTAATTTGTTCAATGCCATCGATCCAGAGAGGAACAACAGTGTTGCCGCCTCCGCCTCGTGGATTTTGTGGAGATGCCATGATAATTTGTTTCTCAATCAAGAAGTGCAAAACTTGAGAGTTTTGAAGACTAAGAACTTGACGATGTCAGGGACAAAGAGCTCAATTGAGTTTAAGAAAGAATAAGGAGAAGGCCTATTGCGAATTCAGTTTTGGGGGTTCGTAAGAACAAGCAGAAGTCGGATGTAGTTGGGGAGCGTGTGGCGCAGCACAGGCAAATGCAGCAACCACCACCGTTACACTAACATATTCAAGAATGTAACCCTCAGAAGTGGGCTTGAGGAGCCTGCAGCGGGTATTTCGATGCGCCCCTCTTATCGATATGATGCATGCATCTACTAGGTTCCCTTGTTAATGCAGTATGCAGCCAACTCAAAATAATGAAATTGCGGCATGTGTATTGCACGATTATCCAACGACCAGTATCGTATATTGGATGACATGAACTTTCTTCGATAGTTACACAGAACCTGGGGCGTCGTAAGGTTCCTTGGAAAATTATCCAAGCTCTTGTGAGGTCGTTCGTGAATCGTGACCTTAAACTGACTACCAGGAAATTAAAACAAGCAAGAAGATTCCAGCAGCTCCCAATATTTGGAGTATGAATCAAGTAATGAACATCACAAAATACGCTGCACTAGCAGTTGATGAAGACGGCAGCACTTCTGCAAAACAACGCTCAAGGTGGCTTAAAAAGTCACTTTGCTACCCAGTCTTGTGTGCAATACTCATTGCCTCAAACATATGCTTCGCGGGGCTTTGGCTCAGAGAAGTGAGGACGGATTGTATTCGTCCTAGATTGGCTTATTGTAAGTTCCTTACCTCCTTGCTCATTGTCCAATTGATGCTGTTATTTGCGTCTATCTGATAAATTAATTAGCTCCCGCGAGAAATGCTATCCAGTACGAAAAACGTCGACTTACGCGTAACATCGCATCAAATGTATACACCGGGGAACCACGACCGGGTCATAATGCGGCTTGGGCTAGATTAGTAGAGCGTGCGACTAGTCTCTTAAGATATAGCGAATACAACGACGGATCTCTCTTATAGACACTATGTAAGGCTTCGGGTCCTTCCTTCTACGTACTCGGCGGCTTGATTCCTGTCGTAAAATGCGTCTAATTGTGCGCCGTGGAAGGGTAGTCTCGGACACGATCTCGCGCTACGATTTTCCTATACGGTGTAGGCTGCGTACTGTGACGCGTATAGGGGTAGGCCATTTGCCTTTATCTTTCCGGGGGGGGGAGAACTAAAGATAATGCCGTCGTCCATCTTGAATTGCGCGATAATATAGTTGATGGTTAATTTAATAATAAGGTAAGAAAAGAAGGTATTGAAAAAAGACGCATTTATAACGTTCTGTTATAACGTGGAAGGGGTTTACTTAGTCTTAGAAACGTCAAGTAGATCCTGGTAGATCCTGGTAGAATGATATCTTATTACTAAGAGTAGGAGTTGAGCACGGAGCTCTAACATAGGAAAACTATATAGCTATATAGGTGGTTATGGCTGTTCACGTGTTCACTAGCTCACCTCCTCGGGCAGCGAACTAGCGAACGAGTGAACTAGGATCACGTGATTCATCATATGACCTGGGGTCGTGACAGCGTTTCGCGTTCTTGCTTAAGTGGGCCACGCGTGGTGGCCCCTACCCTTACATAGCTGAAGTTTCCTCCTATATTAGACCGTAGACTCCAATTCTGACTTAAAACACGATTACGCACAGAGGTCAGATATCAAATCTTCAATCTTCCTTTATTGCAGAAACCTGACATGGCATCGGCTACGAATTTCCAGCCTCATGGACTCATTAAGACCCCAATGCAACAGCAGTTCTACAACAAAGCACACATTGCAAATGTTAATACCGGAATAGCTGATCCCAAGGAGCACGAAACCGTTGCGCTCATGGAAGTTGTTCTGTACAAAAATATCTTCACCGAGGACTACTTCGCAGTAACGAGCGAGCAACCAGCGGGCCCCGAGTCCCAACGGCATTGTGAGATTGTGATTAAATACCTCGAAAACGGATCCGAGAGCATCAGAACCCTTTGCTTCGGGGAGTGCAAACGGACTAAAACTAGTCAGGCATTCAGTCTAAAGGCGTTAGAGGAACAAGCTGCCGACTACAGTAGGCTGTATGTCGAGTATGAGAAGGTATCTTTCGTCTACGCTGCAACAATGGCCGGCGCCCATGTGAGGTTATGGAAATACATGCAGGGCAAAAAGCGCTTGATGCCCTTTTGAGGCGAGAACCATGAGGGAGACTGGCAGGAATACAGAGATATTGGGAACGACGTAGACGGGCTGCTAGTCGAGGAGTGTTTTAACGAGATGAAATTGTGGCCACCCACCCCTCATGCTGGCCAGACCAGCAGCAATTACACGTCTTATCGATCTGCCAATGCATCGAGCCATTCAGCATCATACAACAACAACAACAACAACAACAACGCCGCAGAGGCGTTGGGCGGATATTCTCTCTCGTATGAGACGCAGACAGGTCAGCAAGGCGGGTACGCCGTGCCGTCGATCTACGAAGGTTTTAATCCCACCGGAGCATCGAGCTCCTCCAATAAAGGCCAGTATAGCGACGCCTCGGGCCCCTCTTCAGCTTGGAACCAATATGCCAGCCAAGTCCCAGCCAATGATTCTGGTAGTATGAGCGGGCGACAAGAACACACAGGGGGGAGTAGAGAGGGTGCGCATGAGGTTGTTAGGGTTACCAAGGTTCCTCATATGACACGTCCCGATGAGTTCCTCTTCAAAGATGGACGGGGCCACACGAGAACCACTAGCAAGTCAGATTGGACGAAAACAATGTATGGCGGGAAGGTTGCATGGTTATATCAGGGTCGGAAGACGACTTACGTAACTCACGACAAGATTCCGACGTGATACGAAAGGCCACGGCTGGGTCGTATGGAGATATCACTGTCCCATTTGATATTTCTTAGGTCAATATCAACGTCGAAAACTTTTTGTCCTCAACTACTTAAGCTCCGCCATGCTCTCTTCTGGGATAACAAGAGATTCTCCCTCCCAGTGACAAACCATGTCGTCAAACTTGGAAAACCACCATGCGATAGGCTAATAGGACCATTAGCACTTGATAATGTATATGAGTTAGTCTGGATCTTGCCTTTTCTGTACTAAAGCATCGATGGTCACAATCGTCGCTGTTGTTCGCCGAGAAGCTGACATCAGTGACGACTTGATGATCGCTCAACTTCGACATTTTAAAATAGATTCTACAGACACTGTGCCCGTTGTTTTTATAAATAGAGGTGTGATGTGAAGAAGGAGAGGTGTGCCACTGTCCAAGAACCACAGGCGGAGCTCTGAGGTAATGTATTCTCATGCCAGTACAGCGACTGCCAAGTCGGCAGAGTTCAACTTCTCTAAGGTCACTTAAGGCAGCAACAGACAAGAACAGTCCTGAATTTGGGCCAACCAATGGGAGATATGGGGCATCGCATGCAAGATATTGCAGTTTTCGGGGTTCTCTGGATTCAGAGCTCCCATCCCTACCGACGCCAAGCCTCATGATTACTGGAGAAGCCATTGGCTTTTCGAAATAGAATCCCGCAATGGATCCGGGTCTGTCGAGGAGAATCCATTTATACCTGTTTCTCATTACTAGCTGTGGCAGAATATATGGCCCGAACGAATGGATTCTTCCAAGAGTTGTTTGAATCTGCGTGGAGATGTCAGTAGCGAATCATATCAAATGTATTCCGTAATATACTTCAACCTTGCCTATACTAAGCAGTAACTTAACTATATCCTCGTGCCCTCCCTTAGCTGCCCACGATAGCGGCGTCCGATCATACCAATCCTTTAAGTCGACCTTGACCTTACGTGTCTCGAGTAGTAGCTTGACTATNGCCTCGTGCCCCTCCCTTGGCTGCCCACGATAGCGGCCGTCCGACCACCCCTAGTCCTTCGAGCCGACCTTGTACCCTACGTATCTCGAGTAGCAGCTTGACTATAGCATCGTGCCCTCCCTCGGCTGCCCACGATAGCGGCGTCTGACCGTATTGACTATCCTTCAAGTCCGGATCGACACTATCTTTCGCAAGTAGTAGCTTTACCACCGCATCGTATCCGTTCCTTGCGGCCCACGATAGTGGTGTTAGACCGTATCGGTTCTTAAGCGTGCGTGGATATTCTTCTCTAATCGCTATCTTATAACCCTTTATCGCTTCTCGAAGCTTCTCTTCTGCCTCTTTGTACTCTTCCAAGTCTCCTAATACTAGTGCAACGTCCCATATTCTAGTCGGTTTTTCCAAATAGCCTTCTAACTCTATCTTCGAATACTCCGGTACTTGACTATTCGTCTTTATCAAGGTTTCGTATTCTTCTCTATCTTGCAACCTCCCTAGGGGCTTTTCCAAGTCCCAGACAAGTAAGAAGTTACGCGGGAAGTGTGTTATCGATTTGGAAAGTTCTAGCTGTCTTAAACTTCCACTTTCGTTTAAAGGAGTAACCGCAATCACAACAACGATAAAGTGATCCTTACACAGCCTGATGATCGTAGGCTTTAAAGCTCCTTGTAAAAGGCAGACGATGTCATGCTCTCGGATAGATTTCGCCGACGCGTGAAGAGTCTATTCTATCTTGTCGCCCAAGTACCAGGCTGCGTTTTTAGATGTGATAGTCACATTCTGTCTGTCATCGCTTCTTACCGAGGATACCTGGCCAAGCATGCACCCCTTACTTTTGATCACCGCCCTCTGGCTATAGTCGGAAGTCTCTACGGACAAATCTTTACCGAGAACGAACTTGACAAGTTTCTGAAACAATTCTTTCCAGGAAACCTCGTAATCAGGTCGTAAACCAGCTTCACCGGGATCGTCAGAGCTCATACCAAGCAGAGCATACACTTTATCACGGACATCAGAAGCTTTGCGAGTATGGAACATGTCTACCAGCTCAGCTAAGCGACGTATCTCTAGGGAGAACCTCTCTGGCGAATTTTTCGTATATTTAGATCGGAGACCAGCTCGCTCTATCAAGTAGGTTACTGAAGGGAGATTCTGTAATTCCGGAGAAGCTGTATAGGAGAGCTTTAATGATTTTAGTCCTGAGCAGAACGCGTGTCCGTCAATCTCTATAGAACCGCATATCATAACGATATGTCGAGCTGCGGCGACCTCCTGAAGTACCTAAATAAATTGTGTTAACGTGGTCTAGTAATTGTGGTTAGATGTCTGCTCCCTTACCCAGATGCGCTGGAACCATGGCCGTTGAAGTAGGTTGAGAATTGCTTGCTAGTTCCTTTCCTTCTTTAAGCGCTCCGTAGACTCCTCATTAGCAGCAAGGCGTATATCCTCGAGTGCTCCTTCTGTATCTACTGCTTCCTTTCCGAGCCAAACAATGACACGATGTGCATTACTATAGATCTTCGCCATAAGCTGAACTTGGTGTTTCCGTTCTTTTAGGCTGGTTTGGTCGATACAAAACCGCATCCACCCATATAATTCGTTCAAAAGAGCGATCTCGAAGATGTGATAGCGCAGCGTGTAGGTTTACCGTGACGGGAAACTGACCCCCGTCTACGCAAATAGGCAGAGTCTCGTCTGGGTTGCCCCATGCGTAGGATAAAGCCTCGTACAGATGAGTTCGTATGTCTAATTTCGGTAGAGAATAGTTGCGAAGTGCGCATTGTATAGGGGCAGCCTCGTATTCATTTGGAAATAGGCAGAGCAGGCGAATATTGTCGCCCTCCGGTAGAAGCGAAGAATGTGGGTACGAAGACATGGCACAAGACATCGCACACCAAATATTGAGTCTTTGTACGTTGGATAGTTCTGATGAATTTTATGATGAGCGTAAAAGTTATCGGTCAGTTAATGGTTCCAAAGCTGTGATAACTCGACACGGCCACCCCGCCCGATCGTACATGTAAAATTTTTATACGTGGCACGCGCTAATAGGAGGGATTACCGACGGTATTAACGAAGTCTGTGGACCCGGAAGGAGGCGAGAGGGGCTGTAGAGGGCCCCTAAAGGCAGATTGGGCTTGCGCGAGTGCGGGGACGTCCGCAGCGCGTGCTAGTGCTTTGGGATCGTGGGTTGATTAATCTCAAGCCATTACTCAGGAAACTTAAGTCGAGATCTAGCAACAAAAACTGTTTAAGGAGTGCGGACATATTGGTATATAAAGATAAGAATATTAAAGATAGTACACATGCGCCTTTCATAAACATGCGCAATTTTAAAAATATTTTCTATATAGCAAGCACTACCTGAAACCTTTTTAACTGCTGTACATCGAATGCATGATTTAACATGCATTCGAAAAAGCTTGCTAAAATCTTAGTAACAATCTGTAGCATCGGAGAGGCAGGTGACGAAGTCAAACGGAGGGCTGCAACTGCAGCCGCAGAACTCTTCAGCCACAGTATGGCTGTAGAGGCAAATATAACCGAGACTGCTGTATTCGTTCCCAGCTGTCCTCTTCTCCCGGTCGAAAACCTACCCCCTCCCAACACCCCCCCCTTCTTAGGTAATACATGAAGTAAAGCGCTTGTAAACTAAGCAAATTAATTATTGCTAATATTACTAAAGTTTAACGCTACAAGGACATTATTACGGTGTCGAAAACTAGTAGCGTCGAAGGAACAAGGTTGTATTCACCATAACCAAAGCATGATCGATGAATCTTTATAAGAATTCTCTAGGATATATTATAAAGATAGGAATTAACAAAGATTCAAATATAGGATTAGAGGGTTACGAATAAAATAACATCATTTTGTGTTGGGGTATCTGCGATCTAGTCGAATATTTAGTTGTACTACGGGACTTTCGCCTCGCAGGGATGTCGGGTACACTTTTATCATCTAAAACATCTACACTGGCAAAATTGCCCTATTAGCAAGATGACAAGACATTCAATTTGTAGAATTGAAGCCTGAAATTACACACTGTAATTTGGTGCGCTCTTACAGGGTAAGATCTTACTACGAACAGTGATTGAGCGACAACTCACTAAAATACAGCGACATGTGCACTGTATTCCCAGTCCGAAGTGGGCGGTTTTGTCGGTTCATTTATTTCGATTAACTGAATCAAAAAAGAGCCCGAATTTAGTATTTAGGAGTATATTTCACGACAGTAATTCATTTTATTTTAAATAAAAAGCGAAAGGAGAAGACCTTGATAATACCCGGCGCTGACCTCGTAAAAATACAGCATGTTAGACCCTATAATTTAGCATCAGCTCGCTAACTTCTAGGGAGGTGCACGCTGAAATTTAACGACTAACGCTAAAATACAGCAACTTGCATACTGCACTTCAAGGCTTACGCACATTACTTTTATTAACTAAACAGTCGGCTAATAATCATATTCTTCTACATTAAAATATAATCAACTACACTTCTCTCTATAATTCCTACAGAACGCGACACGACACAACACGACTTCCATTACGACAAGCGCTGAATTGGCTCAATTTCTAGGCACTGAGACCCCGTAAATTAGCGACCATTCTAAGTTACAGCGCAGCGGTGCCTGGAAAGTAACGAGGGCCCCCTTTAGACACACACAGATGCGATTTACTTAACAAACGATTGATTTCTTAGGTAGATTAAATCAAATCATTTTCATTCCTCGATATTAAAATACAATAATTCTGGATAATAATTTTATCGTGCCATTAAAGAATCCGAATTCAAGACGATAGATCGACACCTCCCCTTTCCACCCAAAAGCAAAACTCAACACCATCACAAAACCTCCAACTGAAAACTCTAACTCAGCACTGGCCCGACCAGCCCTACCCAACCCTGCCCCCACCTCACTCCACTAACCACACGCACAAATTCGCAAGAAAATACAAGA
>JAAMPI010001458.1:0-14289 GCA_013054445.1 Cudoniella acicularis | reverse complement strand
GAGAAGAAACTAGTCTATTACCTTAGCTCTAGAGCTTCTTATAAAATAAATTTATATAATCTAGAACTTAAAAAAAAAATATTATATTCTTATTATCCTTTAATATCTTAGATACCTTTAATATAGTTAACTATACCTACCTTCTTAACGTTCTTAGTATTACGGAGTTGGTTCACGTGACCTGTTCTATACGTGACGGCGCTARGCYTAAGCGARGTTTCGGGYAGARGTTAAATATATAGCTACTTCGCTTTTCCTTTTCTTCTCTTCTTCGTCGATTATTCTAAAGAATAGAATACTGTTTACTTTATGTCTATTAAAGTGTTTTATAATACTTAGGTATATTTAGCTTTCTAGAAGGTTCTTTATTATTCCTGTTTAATACTAGCTTTTATATAAGAAAAGTTGATTTTAAATTACTAGAACCTCTTAAAAGCTTATTCTTGTTTATATAATAAGGGATAGAATAGCTCTCCTAAAAGTCTTTTTTCTATTAAGCTTTTAATAATATATCTTTATATAATATTAAAATCGATAGTTAATATATATTAGTACTTTATCTTCTTTTATACCTCTTAATAAGAATTAAGCTTAAGTTATCTATAGCCTATTACCCTTAGATAGATAGATAGACAGAGATTATAAACTAGTACCTAGATTAGTAACTACGTTCTTTTATAAACTACTATTAAGATAACTAGTTAGAATTACTTCTTATAATAGACTACGCCTAGTCTACTCTACTATATAATAGTATCGGCATGTCGCTATACGAACTATAGAACGGCTACCCCCTTAGACCTCCTTTAACTAGAACACCCCTACGGCTACGAGCGTCTAGGAATAGCTTAGCTAGGATAAAGCCCGAGAGATAGCTAACCGGATATAAGAAGCTATATAGAAGGGTAGAGAACTTATAGCTAAAGCTTAAGCTAGAATAGAAAAGACTATAAACGTGTCTAGACTGTCACAGACCTGGTTTGACGCGTCCTCTTTACCTGACGCGTCTTCCTTGCCTACGACGCGTCCCGCCTGAACCCTTACCACGTGTCCTCGCTTAGCGGAACTCACCTCCTATATATAAGACCCCTTCAGGGTCACCTCTTCCTTCTTCTCTCCTTAGCTTAGTTTCTTCGAGAATATAGCACCTTCTTGCAAATACGTCCCCACTTAACGTCAGGGCCCTAGCGCCTTTATAGAGCTGTAACACGTGACAGGTTTTCTATAAAAATATTCTTTAATAGTTATAGCTATAATAATAGCTTAGTATAAAAGAGAAAAGAAAAAAAGAAATCCCTTATAAAAGTATTAATTTTGATAACGTAAACAAATTATTAGTAATAGTGTAACTATTATGCACCCCCCGCCCCCGAGCTACCCCGCCTCCTGAGATCGGTAAGCGAGAGGGGTATGCTGCCTGGGCACTGATCGCTTAGTCATCAGCTTTACGTGGTTTCATCTTCCAGGATGTGAAACGTTAGAACAACATCACGTCTTCAACTCTTTAACAGACAACAAAATCACGTTTTCAACTCTTTAACGAACAAAAACTTGCCTACTTCTGTGTTCATTTCCACTCACTATGTATCTGCTAGATCTAAATCCGGAAATTGTGCAGGCTATCATTGTCTGTGCAGTGGAGGCCCGCGGATTGAAGCGGGGGCTGAGGCTCAAGCTGGTTAGCAGTGCGTCTCTCGCACCTCGAGAATGGCGATTCAGCTGCCAAATTATCATCATCAAGCTGACACGATAACAGAGCGATTTTCTGGCGAGGTTGATCAAGCGATGTTCACAACACGTATTGCGGATAACCACTCCAATCTTCTTTGGGACCTCAAGTCGCCCTTTTGGCCATCTTACCTAGCCAGGAGAGTTATGGCCGAAAGAAACAAAAGCAACTGGCACCTTTGGATGATCCGAGAAACAGCTGAGTTTCTTTGTAGGCGGAGCGGGACGTTTGACGAGGATTCCTTAAAAAACATTGTACAACAGTTATCTTGCTTGGCAATATCCAGCGGTACGTTCAAGACCAGTTGGCTTCGAGGCGAAGAACCATCGAAAGAAAGCGAGCCACTACCTTTACACCTTCTCACTGCTGCTGCATACCTGGGCGACACGCCTTTGGTATCATCCCTCATGGCGGATGGCTGGAGTCCGCTCACATCAAGCTCGGTTTTTTACTGCCCGACTGAGGCTGCGGCGTGTGAGGGACACACAGCAGTCGTGGAGCTTCTCATGTCATACGGCAAATTACCAGTTGATACCTGCCTACAGAAGCGTTTTGCCGTTTGTAATGCCATTCGGGAAGGAAATTTAGACATGCTTGATTTATTCCTCGAACCTCGATACGGCCCCAGTCCTTTAACTCTGAGAGGACCGATACATCACAAGATATTTGTGAAACAGCTAAAGCGCGGCATCCACCGCACCAAAACACCGACAATGTTTGATCGGATCAGAGAAATATTTCGGAGCCTCCCGGAATTTGGGGATGGCATTGACCTTGGTCTCTGTCTTTATGAGGCTGCTTACAATGGGTCCATGGAAATGGTTGACCATCTTTTAAAAATGGGTGCATCTGTTAATGGGTCCTCAGAGTTCCTGAGCCAAAACCCCCTTAGCGTAGCCTCTCGAACTGGCCGCAACGACTTAGTTAAGCTACTGCTGTCTCACGGCGCTGATCCTAATCCACCTTATCTTCTCCACAATATGTACGGTTGCAAAATGCCATTGATTGCTGCCGCTAGTGGAGGGTACCTTGAAACTATCAAAATACTTCTTGACCACGGGGCAAACGTCAATGAAGGCAGCCCACGACCAATCGTCTATGCTATTCGGCTCGAGTCCACCGCTATTTTTTCTCTGATGCGAGAGCGAGGGGCTATTCTAAGCACGCCCGAAACTGGCGGGGCAGCTCTCGAATTAGCAAGTACCGAGGGGTTAGAGTCAATGGTAAACTTGTTAGCACAATTAAGAACAAGAGAGTTAGCACTAGTAGTCAGGGAATTCGAGAATAAGCATGGCCTTGGCCACATCACTTGACTGTTAAATAAGTTATTAAAATAGTAAAGGATTTCTAAGAAACACTTAAAAACTCTTGCTTACTAATCTAGTGATCAAACTGATTAATTATAATTATTTATTTATTTAAATCAAATCAAGTGGGTCTTTAAAATCCTTAATCAAATTCTAATCAAGAATATTGATTTGATTTGATTAGTAATTAATTAGTATAGATATTTATTTGACACACTGTCCATGAGACCGTGGTGGGTTTTGAAGCCGAGGGTTATGTAGGCTTGGGCCATGGACTTAGTGCCCATACGACAGAGACCCGCGTTGATGATCTTCAAGCCGTCGCCTTCAGGTCGAGGTCGAGTCCCTTCCGCCATGATGAGGACTCACTGCCAAATGGAATTCGAGTTTCAGGATATAAGCAGGACTCAGGAGGCTTGATCTTTCCTCACACACGAGGGAGGTTCTTCAGGGCGAGAAATCTTTTGCGCGTTAAACTGTCAAGGGCGATAGGAGGCGTAGACTCCACCAAAGTCGACAAGTGTGGGCGGCTTTTATAACCCCAGTCTCCAACAAACCAATATACCAATATACCAACATACCAACACCGTATTGCAAACAATGCTAGTGGTCATCATGAGGACAAGGATAATTTATTGGTTAGCCCAGGTACTCTACCGAGAGTACACCCCAACAATATTTATATGTTCCGCACTGACATGGTCCGTAGTAACATTGCAGTGTGGGAGATAAGGTCTACTTACAGTACTAGACACCCGAAATCAACCGAACTTTTGGCCCCTAATACAACTATATATAAAAAGTATAAAAGACACATCCTCTTGGGACTAAATAGAGCGCCCTGAACGTGAATCTCAACTCGGATTTAATTTAAAATTCGTGGTTGTTTTGATATTATTTTCTCAAGTTAAAGCGAAGAAAAGAATCAGCGGGGATGCTCCGAGGTACTGATGATTACGCCAGGGGGGACTACGTATACGCATCCATCTCACCATCTTAGTGAGGGCCACAACACTTCCCAATAATAAAATAAACTATAATGATTATGAGCCTTATTGGTCATACAAATATGAGGAATATGATAGAAAATGATAACTTAAAAACTCTTCTTAGTGGTGCTGTCGGAAGATATTCAACTAGTGAAGTGTTTTTCGTATGAGGAGGGTGGTTGAAAGTAACATTCAGGGTCCAGTGCGGGGTGATGCAGGGGCTTCATCGCGCTGAAGCAAAACTTTAGCTTGTACCAATTGCGGAAAAGAGTAGTGTTTACTTCTTAATGTGGCTGAAATCGCCAAAACTCTTTAAGAGCGCCACGACGGACGTCCGACCAGCCCTCAAGTTTTTGACTAAAATATGGGGTTAGTCCCTCAAGCTATTTTTTCAGCCGCTCTCAAGAAACTGTTCTTTAACTACTCATCTCCTTTTTTTTTTCTTTCACCCCTTCCTCCCTTTTCCATCCTTCATTTCCCATTCTTTCCTTACCTCCCACATTCGTTCACCAAAATGCATCTCTCCACCCTCATTCAAGTCACCCTCCTCACCACATCCTCCCTCGCACAAACCGCATACCAAAACGCAACCGCCGCCTCCCTCGCAGCACAAATCCCCTCCTGTGCTCTTCCTTGCGACGATGCAGCCATCAAGTCGGTAGACTGCGCTTTAACCGATTATGCCTGCCACTGCGCGCACGGAGCCCAGCTGGCGGTCATTATTCCGCCTTGTTTGGCGAATTCTACTTGTACAAGTGCGGATTTGCAGAGTACGTATTATTTTCTAGATGGAGTTTCGGGAGACACTTTGGAAAGGGGCTGATGATTTTGCGAATAAAGCGTTTGGTGCTATTCCGCCGAAGATTTGTGCTGCCTTGAATGGAACGGCAACGAGTAATTCGACATCAACGGCTTCGCCTACACCTGTTTCCGTTAGTTGGGCTGGAAGAAATAGTGCATCGAGTTTGTTTGCGGTGGTTGGTACCGGTGTTCTTGGGGTGTTGATGTCTGAGTTGTAGTTTGATCGGTTAGAGTATTAACAGATGAAATTGGCTTAGAGTTAGAGGTGGGTCTCAAGACGAATATGAAATTTATCTAAGAGAGGGGAAAATATGGAGTTGAAAAGATGTAAAAATCAATGGTAGAGCTGTTACAAAATCATGTTTGAAACGTCGAGTTATTCTTTTATCATTTCTCTATTTCTTCTCAAATATTATATAAACTTATAAAGAGAACTATTACCTATATTCTTATAGTATAGTATAAATAGAAAGTCATAGAATTAATAAAGATAAAAGAGATACAGGTACTTATTTTAAAAGAGAAAGAGAAAGAGAAAGAGAAAGGAGAAGGAGCTTTTAAGTGATTGGTAGTATGAAAGCAGGGCGTGCGTCGTATAACCAAGCATTGATAAAGGAATCAGATAATGAATCAGTAGTTAGGATATGTCTGGTGTGTTGTATATGTGAAGCTCGACAAGGTAATATATTCAATGCACGGTCGGAACGCTAGCCTGGCATCTCCCTCGCCGCATCACAAATTTATCTCCTTAAATAAATCACTCGTTGGGATATTGTAGTATAAAGGTGAAGATCAACAGAATTATATTCAACTCTACTCATGTGAGTCGTGTTAAACAAGAATATAAACCCTACCCTGGTATCTCTTTCATTGCATCATCTATCCATCCCATCATCAAAACTTCGGTATAGTATATACCGGAGAAGATCTTGTAACCAACTGACAGCACAACTAACCACCATCAGCCAACAGAACACAACACCACCCATCCTCACACCAAGGGATCTTACTTAACCCAAGAACTTCATCCCAAACAGGAAACCTTGGATCAAGGCAAAGGTAGCCATGATGCCAGCCCAGGCACCCAATCCATACCCCGTGTTGTGCAAGAAGTATCCAACCAAGACACCGACAACGAGGGAGGATAAGATAACCAGGGCAAATGCGCCAGCCACGAGATATTTGTTGGTGCCGGCCTTGATGAGGATTGCATGGCGATAATTATTGCCTCCTGTGCTGGGCACGATGATGAACTGCGAGTGTAGGCGCAGGAAGTCGGAGCCACGAAGGGCAGACGGGTTGTGGAAGGCGTCGGTGAGGTCGGGGCGGGGGGTGCTCTTCTCGATGATCACGGCGCGGGGGTAGTCTTGGGCTTCTGGGTCGCCGATGCAGGACTGTGAAGAATTAGCGCTAGAAAGGGGCGGATTGACGAAGGGGAAGTGGGAAGTGGATTTGGAGTAGCTTACTCGAGAAACGATGGCATCTTCGAGCACAACTCGGGTTTGGTACCAGTGAGCCGCTGGCCGGATGCTCTTAACCTCCTTGGCGAGGAGATGCATGATGGTTGCTCCGGTTTGGGAGCCCTGGATTGGGAGGGCGTGCAACACTGGCTTCTTCTTTTGGACGATGAAGAGCAGCTCAACGTTTTGAGATGGCTGTGGATGAGCAGGCGAGCCATTGACGGACGGTTGAACAGCTGCTGGGACGTTGGAGCTGCTGCTGGTTGCTTCGACCATTTTGGCAACGAGACGAATAATCAATGGCTTGTTAGGAGATATGGTGTCAAGGAGATAAATATTGAGATTGAGATTGATGGAAATCGAGTATATGGAGATGAAAGAGGAGACTTCATCCTTCATCACTCACGCTGCGCTTATATGAAATCATCTCTGCGAATATTCGTACTTCAGAAATGTCGACGGCGCGATTGAAGTTGTTCGAAGGAGAGTTGCGAGCTTAATGAAAAACGAAAAGGCGTTGGCTGCTGGGGTGTTTGGATGGTGTCGAAGAAGGGGCCCTTCTCTGCATTTTGAGGATGCGCGACAAAAGAACGAGAGCGTTGCTCCATCCAAATCGTGAGAGTTGAAGGTGGTGACGAATGTTCGCGGCGTTGACGTTGGTGGTGAAGTGAAGAGGTGTAATTTTACTTGAAACTCCAGGGGGTGAAGAGTGAATGAGGGCGGTCAGCCAGCATGGCGCTAATCTACATGCAGGTACCTAGGTACTGTACCTCAGAGAACATTGGAAGAGAAGTGCAGGTATCCACAAAACAATGTCTTTATGTCGACGGAAAAAGCGGCGGATTTTGGCGCCCATGTGCACTAATGTACCAAGATCAGGACTTTACAGTCACAGGAAAAATCGCAAAAATACAGAGTAAATTTAAAACGAGTTTTTAGAGCCTAATTAATATGCAGAGCTAATATTATATATTTTGAATAATGCGTTGTGGCTTTATTTCAACATTTGCGACTACTTTTGAACCCGCCAAAATCGGCCGCTTTTTCCGTCGACATACAGATTGTTTTGAGGCTGCTGTTTTGGTAGAAAATTTGAGAGGATGAGCCATTATAATTTTCAGAACGAGTGTGCTTGCTGAATATGTCGTTCTTATAAGGTTCTTCTTTGAACGCCGTCTGCCGGGGCAATGCGAAGCTCTGAGTGAGAACGGTGCCGTGCCACGATGCCGTAGTACGTTCCACTAGGTAACTCCTGTCGGTCACCCAGTTCCACATACGGGAGTGCCTCCGTACCTAACCTTACAGTACTCCGTAACTGTACCTACCCTGCCTCAGATCAAATGCATTGAAGTGGGACTGGTCATTCAATGTAAATCACTGAAGGAAGCAAGACTCAAGACCGAGGCTTCTTCTCCTCAGGCTCTACTCAAGCAGCGAGCACCACACCGCGTACAATCAATCGCTTTTCACCACTAGCACCTTCTTGGGTGCAGTGCAGGATCAGGCACCAAATTGTTAACCTTCCAAGGTTGGCTGCTTGCTTGCGGCTTGCGTTATTTACCAAGTGGTGCTGGCGGTCGTGAATCAACACCTACGCGTCTCTGGGCCAGAGGTGGATGGTGGATGTCGTTCTCAGCCACAGACAGCAAATCCAATCTCCAATCAACATGGCTTTCTGCCAGAAGTCGCTGAGTGGCTGAGAAGCAGCAGCCAGTCGTCATCGTCATCCCGCAGCTTTGTTTTCCTTCCTTGATCTCTAGATCTACCCCTGCCTGTGGCTCAATCCTGGGTATCCACCATCCGCGAACTCTCGCACCTCCCCAAACAACCCCAGTTATCGCATACCAGCCAAACTCCAAAATGACCCCTCAACCTTTCCTCTGTTCTGCCTCTACGGGCTCGAGGCAAGATCGTGGGTCCTCTTCCATCACTTCACCACGCGCTTCTCTGTCGCTCGGGACTTGGGCAGAGCTTGTGCTTTCAAACATAGACTGTTGGTACCCCTCATTTCCCTTCTACGTAGCGTGCCCATCTCTCCCATTGATGCTAACAAAACTTATGCGATACAGTACGGCTACAAGTGGAATACTTTCCAGGGCTTATCGAGTTCACAGACACTGGTTGTAAGTATCCAGGGCTATCTTACACCTCTACACTGCTTCTGACAGTTACTTCGATACAGCACGACTACGCCTACACGACAACGAAGATATCCTAGGAACCATCGATTTGTTTGACGCTGGATGTGAGTATTCATGGATATCGCCACCTCATTTCATTCACACAGCTCTAACTCATCTCCTCAATACAGAACTACCATTAACGACTCCCGCTCGAATTACTTCCCAGAACAATCGAATACTATACTTCCACAAGTAAATTACGCAACCTTCCGAATATTAGACGGTCACATCTCGCGGGAGAAGCAATTCGTCTTTCTGCGAGCTCTGCATTGGTCAACCCTCTCCGCCATCTGCCTCATCGTCGACGATACTTATGGAACCACTAGCCGTTCACCACCTCTGCTACAAGTAATGCCTCCTCGTCAGGTGAAGCGCTTGCGCGTTTCGTCTCCCGTGTTAGGAGCAGGACCTAGGAAAGGACAAAACCATTCGGCACAGCTGCACCATACCTTTACAACTATGACCCCTCACTTCCAACTTGATAGCGGTGAGAATGTATCTTTCGCCACCCCAGGAAATTCAGACAGAGGCGAAACGCTATGTGGTCTTAATGGTACAGATTCAACTGCAAGCTGGCCGTTCCTTGACCTAACATTGCCATTTGATTACCTCGACCCATTCAGGGAGCCGGATCATACAGTGTCCATATTGCAAACCGGATACCAGCCATCATCACCTCATATACCGGAACTTTCACATTTGAACTGTACATGTACCACCCAACCCAACGCTTCACTTCCGAATCCATCTGAGAGTTTATCAGAAAGGACTATTGATAATGAAATAAGTTGGAAGGTTCTGGGCTCCTATCCTTCCTCCTCAAGTTCATATCCAGACAGCGGATATGCTACGGCCAACGTGACTCCACAGTCACAACAACTAGACGGTGATTTTGCTTTGCTTAATGTGCCTTCAACTCCATGGTCATATTCTGATACAGAGACGCACAATAGCCATACGTCAGTTCAACGCGCGCTTGATACTGAAGAGTACCAGTATGGCCTCGAGGATTTCCCTTTACGTTTCGAGAACTCTTCGCACAGTCTCAACAGTACACCGGTAGCTACAAGGAAAAGGAAGCGAAATTCTAACGACCTAGAACTGCCGCTACCCGAACTGTGGCTACCCCATCCTTCCGAAACATCGCCCGTTAAGACTTCTAGACTTTGTCATGAAGATCCTAAAAGTGATGATCTACCCCAAGGATCCATAACACTCACCCCGGCCAATATTTGTGCCCTATTCCTGGAGCTCGTGCGAAAGGTGGCGACTCAAGCTGCTCCGGTCACCGCAGATAAAAGCCAACCATCAAATGAAAAAGATGAAACAACTGCAAAGCTCTACGGAATTCCCGAGGCTTTAAAGACTGATGAAGTTAGTAAGCTACTGTCTCAAATACCGAATTTCGATCAGCAAAGATCTCGTCCCGTCTCGCAAGGTAGCGGTGTTCCTCAACAGGTTCGCCAACCTGCTCAAGAGTCGACTCGTCCCGAACGCCACAGCCAACCCAAACCAGCGCGTTATGGGGCTTCTGAAGACAACAGTGAGACTAGCGACAGTGCTGAATCAGACCATGGTGGAGAAATTGATAGCGATAATGAACCCGACAGCGACGAAGACGAAGATCACGACAACAAAGCCCCTACTCCCAACGATGATGGCCTTGAGGACGCCTGCCAGCCAAATCTTTTAAACCTGCTGGAAGCCTGCAAGTCTCAAGTTCAATCATGTGTACAGCATTCTCCGAATGGCGGAAGTTCAAACAACTCTAGCACTAGTAGTACCACCACCTCGATTTCTGCTACCACTCCATCCTCCGTTGCTAATTCTTCAGCCCCGAATCAAAATGCAACGACAGAAACACAATCGCCAAACGAGACCAATGTGGCAGTTGACAATGGCAAAAGTCAGGCAAAGCTGGTCTCTCGACCGTTTCCCTTGATTTGTTGGCATGCTGCTAACGGAATTCGTTGTAATGGAAAGACTGGTTACTCTCCGGAAGTACGACGGTTGCTAAAGTTTGTTCTCCTTTCACTTGCTCTCCATTGAAATGCCTTCTAACCTCTGTAGGGATCACTCACTGTCTGAGAAGAGTTCTAATACTCATAAACTCCCTCCGCCGTGCCCGCGCTGCAAACGGCTGTTCGAAGATCCGGACTCTGCAAAAGAGCATGAAAAGCTGCTTCAATCGGATCCTTCGTGCCCGATATTAAGTGCCGAAGCTCTATATTCAGCCAATCATGAAATAGATCACAAAGGGATAAGTGAGGATCGCCGGAAGAAAGTTATGCAGGCTCTGGAAAACCTCCGTACAAAAAACAAACTGCCGGTTGACTACAAACGTGCATTTTTCGACGAGTGGATCAACAACAACGCTACTTTATATATTAATCAGTCCGACAAAACCTTTAAGGATGCTCAGCGGGAATTGGGTAAATGGCTAGTTGTGTTTTGCACGCTATTTCCAGGAGAAAAGGTTCCGCCAACTCCATGTAAGTTCCCAGTACTTCGCCATCCGAAATTTGAAGCTAATTAGGACCAGTTGTGGACAGATCTGAGGGTACAACAGAATACGACCGAGTTTTGGAGCTCATCCGTGATGGTTTAGCTAAGCGGACGTCCCAGAGGGTTTTGCCTGATTTCGACCATAATCAACTGGCTGCAATACAAGAGGTCGTGATGGAGTCATTGGAACGTCGCCATTTGGAGCTATTACAGGAAAAAGCTTCAGCTCAGCAACCGAAAACTCCAAAGAAACCTAGTGCCAAACGTCAAAGGGATGAGGAGGATAGCCCGACTTCTCAACCGTCTGCTCAGTCCATGGTGGCGGCTACTCCGGATTCTTCTACAGGTCAACCATCCGCTCAGACCATGCTACCGCCTACACCAACTCCCGTGCAACCAAATTTACCTTTTGCCCCCCTCTCAAACCACCCTGCAGCTACCACATTCAACCAACCGAGTCCAGGAGTGTCAATGGGACCACCAGCGTCTCCGGTATATTCAGAGGCTCAGACTCCTGGGGCTCCTATGAGATATTTCAACCATGGCTCGGGTAATCCATACCTGACAATGACTCCTAGCAGTAGATATGATGTCGAAGGACAGCAGTTCATGACGACTCCGCAGGCTTCAGGTCAGCCAGCTAATCCCCTCCTGGACTCCTTTGGTGCTACGCCGAACTCTTTTGATTCAATGCCCAACAGTTCACAGAACAGGCAAATAGGTTATAGTGGTTATCCAGAAGGGAATGAGTTCTCTGCTGATGGAATGGAAATTTTGGAAGATTATATGCAAGATCCTTAAGTATACTTATTCGTTCTTTGTTGTTCACAGCATATATATCTGCCATTCATTTGGAGTTTTGGCGCTTTATATCTTTGGGGTTTAAAGCTTTGGAGTAATTATTCTTTAGAGTTTTGGGGATTTGGCTGGGAATCCAAGAAGAGACTAATTGATGAACCTCTACTTTTCAACAAATTATATATATATATCCTTTTCTTTTCCGTCGGTATGGTTTGACCCACCCCCAACACGAATTTAGGTGGCGCGATGGGCTGGAGAAGCGCAGTCTTATACTTGTTTGCACTAATAGGGAGGGATAATTGTGTGCTTGTGTGTGCAATTGAGGCCATTCGCATATGGACGTCATTGCTGGCCAGAGTCTTTCTCATGCGTCCGTCGATTATGGAGTAGGATACTAGGATGGGAGCTTACCGTGTCAGCATCACTGGCATAAACTCCTTCCGGCGACTCCCAACCAAGAACCCAATGCCATACTGTGAACCTTTAAGCTTAAAGTTAATAGATGCGTGTTGCGTAGCTTGGGCTATTGCTCCTCGCACACTCACTCACCCTGTTTGTTATTCAACCTCTGGAGTCTGAATCCCCTTTTCGTAGCCCCCCTCCCTCTATCGCTATATCGTGGCGCCGCCATCTTTATCGTCTTCATCGCCGTTGCAAATGGTCAGCAAAAAATGAAACGGACTGTTTGCTTATTCCGAATAGTAAGTAGTACTTCTACCAAGTTCTAACAAATCACGGGTATGATTAGCTATCGTGTTTCTGCTCTGCTCTGAGTCTATCTGGACTGTGGTAAATATTTCCTGCTTCTGATCTTTTTTTAAAAAAAATAAGAAAAACTTAAACAACTTAGTGTTTGTTATAACTTGTATAGATATATCTGGATTTCATCATCGTCGCTGCTCGCTGTTCGTGATATATATATATATCCTTCCTCTTGACATAATAGATAATTTAACCATTTTTCTAGCAAGCTCAACCAAGTATTATTATCCTTGACTACTGTATTGAGTAATGCGCAAAACTTGCGATAGGTATTACTTTTCGATTTTCCTAGTAAGCAACATACTTTAAAGAATGAATACTAATATGGCAAGGGTAAGCTATCGTTTAATGTGAAATATCAAGAATTATTTTTTCTTGTGCTGGGCTGCTTTTTAGCTACCTGGCTGTTGTTGAGGGTTTGTGGGGTTTGGGTTGTTTTTGAAGTGAAGTGTTGGAGGTGGTGTTGCGAGGAAAGTTTTATGTACTTCGTCTCCTTGAGCAATGAGAATTATTTTCAACTAAAAGAAGATGCACCTAATATTTATAGGCTGGAATTAAATCAATTAACTTAGAAAAACTTTATAACCACAAATTTCAATTTCCATCACGAATTCCAACCCTCCATTCTCCATCCTCCTTCCTTCCTCTCCCCTCCCTTCCTCCTCTTTCTCCCCTCATCCCTCCCCCATTCAACCCCACAATCAAAAAGCCCCTCAATCCCACAAACCACCTAACAAACCCACCATTAATATACGTATCAATTCACTAATCAATCAATCAAACACGTATTTGTAATAATAGTGGCTAATATACAAAACAGGGACGAAAAACACAATTTTGCCGGGGTTATAGGGAACTGCCGAGATGCATGTAATTCGGTACTGTGTTCTCGGTAGGTGGATGAATGCCCATGTTATTCTCCCCGCGTCTCTAGAAAATATGATTTATACGGAATAGAAGACTGGAAATGGTTGAAAATGTGGCGCATCCCCGAAAAGTGAGGGGAATGGTTTCGTGGAGTTATACATCTCAATTGAGTTCACAATGAAGGCCTCACTCCGAATCGCCTCCCTCGCCTTCTGGGCCGCATCAATCTCCCCTTTCTCCTCCGCAACAACAATACCCCTCCAACAAGCTCAACCCGCCCTCAACTGCAACCGCACCTGCCTAGAAACCCACCTCTCCACCTACCTCTCCGCCCTCATCGCCCACGACCCAACCCTCCTCCCCACAACCCCTTCCGTAAAATACGTAGAAAACGACCAGATCCTCCCCTTCACCCCCTCAACCGGCATCTGGTCCCTCGCCTCCACCCTAGGAACCTACCGACACATCTTCTCCGACCCTTCAACCGGAAACGTCGCTGCTTTTACCACTATTCTTGAGAATGGAATTGGAGCAATCTATATTGTGCGTTTGAAGGTCGATGCTGATGGGAAGTTAAGTGAGATCGAGACGCAGATCACAAGGGATCCG
The DNA here is from genome assembly GCA_013054445.1 of Cudoniella acicularis. NCBI lineage: Eukaryota > Fungi > Ascomycota > Leotiomycetes > Helotiales > Helotiaceae > Cudoniella > Cudoniella acicularis. The sequence goes on along the minus strand of JAAMPI010001458.1, from coordinate 276 downwards.
ACGGGTGCGGCGAGGTATGAGAAGTTGGGGAAGCCGGAAGATGTTTGGGTACAAGCTGTTCCTATTGAGGAGAGAATTTCGAGGGAGTTGTTGATAAGTCAGACGAATAAGTATTATAGTGGTATGGAACGCAATGATCCCAAGGGCAATTACACGTTTTTCGACAAGGATTGTACGAGGTTGGAAGATGGGCTGCAGACGACGAATGTAAAGACGGGAGATCCGTATGGGCATTCAAATGATACGGTGTTTGCGTCTTTGAGTTGTGAGGCGCAG
>JAAMPI010001457.1:0-14289 GCA_013054445.1 Cudoniella acicularis | reverse complement strand
TGAACATTAAAAATTAAAATTACAATATTAGGCAATTGGCTCTGTTAGACTAACCAGAAAGAATCTCTCCAATCCTCTTCTCAGCCTCCACCTTGTTAGGGGGAATTCGACGGAGCAAATCCTTTGCGTATGCAGCCGCCGCCATTGCTGCATACCCCTGCCACTCCTTGTTCTTGTGCGAGTCTGAGTAGTCGCATATCCCACGGATTACTAAACAGGGAAACTGGTTCATTAGCCCTGCCGCTTCCATCTCAAAACATAAAACCTCCTTTTCCGCTGCAAGCTTATCCCGAATCAAAGCATCCTTCATCAACTGGTTTGCGGAAGCAATCAGGCCATAGTGAATTGCCGGGTTGTCGTCCTCGTCAGTCCGTTCGGCTCGCAATATTAGGTATGACGGATCTTCACCACAGGCTGTCAAACAACCCGATCCGTCGTTTGGAGGATGGATGTGTCCGCTTTGATATAGCCTGTCGCTACTTCTATCTGGTCGCTTATACTTCTTTCGAAGCTTTGGCTTTCTCTCGAGAACGCTATTAATAGCATCATCAAGATAATGGCCTTCGCCCTCGTGCTCCGCTTTGATATCGCTCACTGCGGCGCGCAAGAGCGTCGGAGGCTGGTTCAGGAACCCCATTGCTCGAAAGGTCTGATCTTGTATCGTCTTGCCAAAGTCGTACTGAAACACACTACCCTTCCCATCTCGAGGAGCGCTAACCACAATGTCCCCCAGACGGATATCATGCTTTTGACTTGGCGCCCCACCTCCAATACCGACCATCAAGCCAATCCTAATATTAGGAAAACTGTGTAGCATGTCTCTCGCTACTCCTGCCGCAGCGGCTATGCCGTACTCGCCGTCAGGCAAGACAGCTATGACGACTTTGTGCTTCCCAACTCTTCCTAATTTGTAGATGTTGTTGTCATTCGGGGACACGTAATCGGGTCCGTCGTGCTTTTCGTCGAGAAAAGCCTGTGCTGCAACGTACTCCTCGCTTATGGCGCAAATCCAGCCGACAGTGTAGTCCTTAGGATCTGCCATGCTAACTGGCAATGGAATGGGGACGGATCGGACGCAAGAACGTCAGGGAACGGTGCTGGACTGGATCGGATCGGCTCGGTCGCAGGGTCTCCTGTGGAGTTCGGTAGCTTTAACCTGTTGAGAAAGAATTCAAGCGCTCGATACTTCTCAGGGAACAGGAAAGGAGTATCGCAGACGTTACTGTGAAGGGAGGTGAGGTTAAAATGCCAGAGCCTCGCGGCGCTTGTCTAACAAATGATAATACTATTGGTGAAAATGCCACAACCTAGCTAAATACCAGAAATAGGATTACCCCTACCTGTTAATTCTGACTTATAGGTGAAAGACATGGGAAAATAATACAGAGTATTGTATCAACCAACCTATTCTTAATAGAAAAATTGCGCATAACACTCTATATCATACCGACCTTGAGCTGGATTCTGTGAAGTAGCGTATCACGTGAGAAAAATGAACTTCCGCCTAAGGATCAAAGTCGGGTCTTATAGAACATTCTAGCACTTTTGCACTAAACTACATCCTGCTCGCTTTGTTTTTCCCAAACACTGGTTCTGCTCTCCTTAATATTGCCCTTGTACTATCGACTGCGGCTGGTTCTATCGGCGTAAAATCTATCGACTCAAAGCAAAGGTTTTATTGGCAAGTCATGGCTTCTAAAAATAACGTTTCTGGCGATCTACTTACGATGATACAGGAGTGGACAGCCGGTCTACCGCACGCCGCCAACGTACTCTTATCGGCAAGTCATGATCTGCGAAGACAGCGTTCTAATAACCTACTTACAATGACACAGGGTTGGACAGCAGGCGCGAGCGTGCTTCCTGTGGACTAACCGGCTCTAGAAGACAGTTCTCTAAGGGGCAGCCATGAGCAGCCCTGCCCCTTCCCACGACTCATTTGCATTCGACTCACACAACCAATGGGATCCATACGACAATTCCAGTCAGCGACAAACACAGACGAACGAGTTCAAGTTATGTCAGCTGCCTGACTGGGATAGCGAGAGAACGTACGATGACAGCTATATACATTACTCAATCGAGTGGAAGATTACGGTGAATAACAGGGCAATAATGCCAAAAGACACGGAGCAGGATATAGTTCTAGCACCCGCTGCCTATTGGCAACACTTCCTCCATCCTAAATTAGAGCAACTTTGCAAACAACGAATAGATCCCTCAAATCCGACTTTACAAGTGTGGTAGTTTCGGTCACACAGCGCAAAGAGCCTGATCTTACGAGACGATTTGATAATACTAGTATTGACTGGGCAGTTATAGAAAGCCAACTCGTTTCTTAGGGCGAGCTGTATCACGCAGGTAAGAAACTCAGACTAAACCTCTCATTCAACTACGTGAACACTAGTCACTCGTTGATTCCGTTATTGGGGAGGGCGGATAAAAGAGGCTCCTCGTCCACAACTCGGCAGATGCTTGCCGAAGGAGCTGCCCAATTAGACGCAGAACAGGCATTTTCTGGACACCCATCTATTTGGTGGGAGGTGTATAATCTTATGCGTTGCACTGACCCTCCATGCAATTTGGGACCACACTGCTGGCGCGACCCCGTTGGTAAAAAGCACTACAAACTGAAATCCCACCACCTGAGGAGCCTCATTATGCATGTGCAAGACGGTCTTACTTTGAAGACACACGATGATATACCTGAGGAAATTCGTGAGCAGCTTTACGCAGAAGAACAGTAGTCGCTCGAGAGGCGTAAAAAGAGGCATTGCCGAGCATGTCATAGGTGATATCGACTATTAGGTGAAGAAGTATAAGCGACCTGAGACTGAGGAGTAACGGGAATAAAAGGGAATGCATTACTCAGTTTAATAGTTTGCTTGATTAGGACTTTCAATTTCAAAGCCACCCTGTTGTCCACATGCCGAGCTTATAGCTCTTCAATATTCAATCCTGCATGCCTAAAATACCCTCTAACACTGCTCTTCTTTCCACCAACTTCGTTAATATACTATTCCAAAAAGGTATCAAAGCCTTACTATGGATTTTTCTTATAATTATGCCAGCTACGTTTAATAAAAGCCTTTAACTTAGCGAAGAACTCCTTAATTAGATTAAGATCAAGTAAGTATAACGGTAAATATACTAGCTTTACACTAGTATTAGAATATATTTACTCGATCTGCTTTATATAATAGAAAGAAGTATTATCCATAACAAGGACTGACTTCGGCTTTAGCTATTTACCATATAAAGGAAGGAGCTGTTCTATGAAATCTTTAAAAACAGTACTATCTGTGGATCCCTGGAAAACGCGTGCAAGAATAACACCATCTTGTGTATGTACTGGTAATATTTGACATCGTTGCTCGCGTTATAACTAGGAAACTTGAATTAGAGTCACACTAAGAGGAAACTAGCCTGTCCGTCTAAATCCAATCCGCTTGTCACAGCCAGATTCATCCACGAAAACATAGTGATACGAACGGAAATCCGACGTGTTATGCAGGTACAGGTCTCGGAGATCAGCATTCCTTGCTTTTGCTACATGGCCAATTGTTTTTTAGTCCACCCGCGGGAAGCCAGCGCTCTCCTGATGCTAGAAGTCGCTGTGTGCACCTGGAAGTACATATACAGAAAGTCAACCATCTCGTGTTGATATAACCCAGGCTTCTCTCGCAAGTGTTCGCATAGAGCATTCAACATCGAAAGTATAATGCTTCGGGGCCATCCGACACCGTTTGAAGGGGCTTTCGTGGAGCCAAAGCAACGAAGGTTGTTGTTTATTCTGTAGATTGCACGCGTGTGTCACGACCCTGGATCAGATGACGAGTCACGTGATTGGTTCTGATGTTCTGGTGCTCGGGGTCACAGGACCAGAATCCAAGAACTCGAGAACTAAGACCACTACCACCACCTATATAGCTATATAGTTTTCCTATGTTTGAACTTCGTGCTCAACTGATACTCTTAGCAATAAGATAACCTTCTGCCAGAACCTGCTTGACGCTTCCAAGACTAAGTAAACCCCTCACGTGACGTAGTGATCTCACGTGATAACAGAACGTTACAGCGTGCTGCAGCCGGCAACGTCAGCTATTTCAGCAGCAGGACGCTCACTAAGGAGCATGTCACGAATCTGTGCATGTTGCGAATCTGCAAGAAGGCAGATTTTCTATCACATGATATAGAGAGGTAATTCCTGCCGATTTTCGGCGAGTATTAAATCCTTAGGCAGCAATGTACATTTCACGTGCAATATCACAAAATATAGCTAGCCATAATAGTACTAGCGTACAGAAAATATGGGGCCAAGCAACAAATTACCCAGTGTTCGGATTGACACCGATTTCGACTCTTACTATACGGGTTTTTGCATAAATATGCGTCAGTAGTTGGGAGGTACAGTAGTAAGGAGAGGCTCAGAGGCAAAGGTCGGTATTCATTCGGTGTTGGTTTCACGAAAGCTTCTTTGGTTGGACGATTTAACCGATGGCTGAAGGATCTTCAGGGAGCAATTGGTGCCACATAGCTAGAAACGTAAGCAGCCTATGGAGGCCACTGGCTGGTGGATACTGGGCACAGAGTCAGTAACGCGGTGAGCGCGCAGAGTTGCATCTGCAGTCAGCGGCTCAGAGGCTACCTGAAAATCAGTTTCCGTGTTTCCTTGGGTATTTTAGGGTGGCAAGTCCCTAAAGGAGAAGTTTTGGCGGGTTTAGCCAATGGTTCTGGGATTCAGTACGCAGTCTTCAGGAGTTCGCCGCGCTATGGCTTGGCTTCTTAAGAGTCAGCATATGCCTAGGACCTAGGTAGGTAGATGGCATAATTGATTATATAAAATCGTACAACAATCCAAATGATTTCTCTCCACGGGCCTCCCAAGCTCCCCCGAGTCTCCCGTGTCTTCCGAGTCTCCCTGATGTCCCCGAGATTCGTGTCTCAGCCCCCTGAATACCCTGAAACTTGATCGTGGAATGCGATCCCCCAATGAGAAGGCCTTGCCACGTTGCATCTCCACCGTGCCAGTCATAGCCTGGAACCAGTGGCGTTGGTTTTGTATTTGGCTGTTGGCCACGAAGGTTACCGTACCTTGCAGCGCCTTGCAGCGATGCCCCTCGCTAGCACCGCTGAGCCCGATCCCTGAATATTATTTTCAAGGAGGCGTGCACACGCACGAGCACGGCACGGAGACCTTTTATGATCAAATGTTCCTTTTGGCAGGATCAGATTTACCAACATAGTTGGAGGCTTAGTCCTTCGTTTGTCGTCCTTATTCTTCATTCTCCCCTTCCTCCTCCTCCTTCCCTCCTCTCCACTTGATCATTCTCTCTTGCGTGGTTTTCTGTTTGTTTGCAGAGGGGGCCAAATTTATCGACTAGCACTTGGGAGAACGCTTGAAGCGGATCCTTTCCTTACGAAAATCACAGAATACGAATTTTTGGCGATTCATTCTGTTACCTTCTTTTCGCCTTAGCCGTTCAATTGATTGACGGCATATTCAATTCTTGCAGACTCGTTTGATCAACATTCCAGACAACCCCGCAATCTGACCTTTTACGACAAAAATATCACGAAACAGCCTTGACAGGCATACCGAACCACTCAATGTCCTTACGTTCTCCCCGATCTCCTCGAACTCCAGACTTCAATCGAAAAGGCTTCGAGCCTCTTAACAATACCGGCAATATGGGCACCGACGATATCCCCCTTACGAGCGTTCGCAGATCGTTTAGTGCTTCCTCTTCGACGGGCAATAGGAAACCAGGCGAAGGCACAAACATACCATCGAATGCCACAAGTCAAACTACCTTTGTCGATGAGAAGAAAAGCTTTTTCAAACGCGGACCAGCTGGCAGACGGAAGGAAAAGAAGGTGAAGCGGGTTGGCACCGATGGAGAGGAAATGCACATCAATGGCATGGGAAGACTATACCACAAAGTCGTCAACTTTTCCATCGTAACACGGTACTTCGTCTACGTCCTTCCAATGGCACTCGCATTCGCTGCTCCTATCATCATCTTCTCGATAAACGGTAACCAGGACAAATTTCTCGGACAAACACACATGAAAGTTTGGATCTTTTTCCTATGGCTTGAGATTGTTTGGTTGTCGCTATGGATATCAAAATTGATATCCAAGGCTTTCCCTGCGATATTTATGTTCTTGTGTGGAGTGGTGAGCTCTGGCACTCGAAAATACGCTCTCATCATCAAAGCAGTGGAGATTCCTCTCAGTTTAGTGGGGTGGGCAGTAACAAGTCTCGTCACCTTTCAAGCATTGAGCAGTGCCCTCGTCAACGGGCGAAATGACAACATTTTAACTGCTGCCAACAAAAATGATAGTCCTACGCCGAGCGGTCCTGCTCCACGTTGGATGACTGTCGTCACGAATCTCTTGCTCTCTTGCTTGATTGCATCCCTCCTTCTCCTGGGAGAAAAGATGATTGTTCAATTCATCAGTATCAACTACCATCACCGCTCATTCGACGCCAAAATCAAAGATTCTAAGCATGCCATTCATCTGATCGGTCTACTTTACGATGCTTCAAGAACTCTATTTCCAATGTACTGCAATGAATTTGAGGAGGAAGATTATATCATCAACGCTACCATTGAGTCCATGCTCGCCAAGACAACTGGCCATGCTCACCATCGATCAGGATCTACTGCTCCGTTGAAGCTTATTGGAGACATTGGCCGAATTGGAGACAAAGTTACCTCTGTTTTCGGCAACATCGCATCAGAGATTACGGGAAAGCAAGTTTTCAAGCCTGACTCTGCGCATTCAATCGTTATCGAAGCCCTTGAGAAGACCTCATCATCGGAAGCATTGGCTAAACGTATATGGATGTCCTTTGTTGTTGAGGGCAAGAATGAGTTGTATCCAGAAGATCTTGAAGAAGTACTAGGTCCTGGACGTAAATCCGAAGCCGAAGAAGCTTTCACTGCTATTGATGGAGATGGAAATGGAGATATCAGTCTTGAAGAGATGATTATGAAGATTGTAGACATTGGTAGAGAGCGAAAGGCAATTGCTGCGAGTATGCGAGACGTTGGCCAGGCCATTGGTGTTCTTGACCAAGTTCTTGTTGCTGTTTTGTTTGTTATCGTTGTCTTCATCTTTGGTAGGTGCCTCGGAATTCAAATCCAACTAGAACTAACGCATTCCAGTTGCTTTCCAGGATACCGGTTTCGTCACAACTCTTACTACCGCTGGAACCACACTTCTGTCTCTGTCCTTCGTTTTCGCTGCCACTACTCAGGAATTCCTCGGTAGTTGTATATTCCTTTTCGTCAAACATCCATTCGATGTTGGTGATCGTGTCGATATTGTGGGTCCAGAGAAAGAGTTCTTGGTGGTGGAACAGATTTCGCTGCTGTACACCATCTTCAAGCGTATCGACAGCATGAAAATGGTCCAAGTACCAAATATCGTACTGAACAATCTCTGGATCGAAAACATCACCCGTTCTAAGGCGATGAAGGAGCAACTCGACATGTTTATCTCATTCGACACTTCTCTTGAAGATATTGATCTTCTCCGCAAAGAAATGGAAGCCTTCATCCGCCACCCAGATAATTCCCGCGACTTCCAACCCGATCTCATCCTCGAAGCCACCGGAATCGGAAACATGGACAAACTTCAACTCAAGATTGAAATCCGTCACAAGTCAAACTGGCACAACGAAACCGTGCGGGCTGCTCGTCGTTCAAAATTCATGTGCGCACTCGTCTTGGCACTCCGCAAAGTCCCCATTTACTCTCCAGGCGGTGGAAACGAGGCCCTCGGAGGCCCCAACAATCCAGGTTATTCCGTCGCAGTACCAGATGAGTGGGCTGCCCAAGCGCGCGAAAATGCCGGCAAAGCAAAGAATGGAAAGCGTCTGGTCCCGGCACCAGAGAAGGAAGATGTGCCAAAAACTGAAGGAATAATAGCCTTGAACTTGAATTCTCGTAATCCTGCTTCGGATGCTGCACATGGCGGTGGACTCGACATCAGCTGGGCGAGCGGCCGAGATGACGTCCGGACACAAACTAACGAAAAGACCTCTGAAACGGAAGGACCAGAAGGCCTCATGAAACGGAGATCAACCCGTGGTCGTAGAAGACCTGGAGAGACGGCTCCTCTTTCACCCGCGAACGACTACCCTTCTATCGCTGTCCGTGGCTCTAGTCCAACTTTCTCATTCAGTGGACGGTCGCCTACGGGTCCATACGGAAACAGAGATATCCTAGATGAGGAGGCGGAACTCGGTATCCATGAGACGTCTTCCACAGGTCCCATTGGCGGGAGTGCGTATGCGGGTAACGAGGGGATGGGTTTGAGTGCTCCGGGGGGGATGTATAGTGTTTACCCGCCTGTTAGTGGCCAGCAGCAGCAGTATATGCAGCAGCAGTCGTTTATGGGACAGAACCAGAGTCAAAGTCAAAGTCAGCAGCAGGGAGGCTTGAGTCTTTATTCTCCAATAAGTTCGCCACCTACTTCGAGTCAGGGACAGAGCCAGCAGCAACAGCAAAATCAGAGTCAGAATCAAACGGGCAGAGGCAGGAAGTTGAGTTTGAGTGTTAGGCCGCCTGGGGGACCTGGTGCCGGGAGCTTGCAATAGATGATAAAATTGGGTGGGAATTTGAGGGTGGCGAAGTGGATAGAAGAAAGAGATATTGTAGTGTATGATTTTGTGTGATATACCCGCCAAACCAAGTCTTGATTGGGACGTGGCATGGCACTTATTTTCCTTTGTGGTTGTTCATTCATTTATTGAGAGGGAGATTTTAGGATGGAGTTTTTGCATTGTATTGTCCTCGAATGAGAGGCAAAGGGGGCGGATAAATGGCATAGTGTGTAACTTGTATATAGACTATTAGATGGATTGACAAACGAAAAGCACCTTCAGAGAAACAATAACACAGTCGACAAACAACCTCAAAAATAGAGAGTGTTTAATGAATCTTCTTCTATTTTCAAACAATCCTACCTACTGTGAAACGAGATACGATGGATGGTAAAAGAAATTGAAGATAAGATGATAGGAGAGGGTAAGTGGATGGATGGATGGTATTTCTTGTGTGTACAGTAAGTATTAGGTGGAGAGGGAGGAGAAGGGGAAGAGGTGGCAGTGGGGAAGAGAGGAGAGGGAGGTTAGGAGTTGGTAGTAGGGGGTATGAGAGTAAGTAGTTGTTTTAGTCAGTCTTGATAAATAAATTAAAATAGTAGAAAATATTTCTAAAAAAGAATTTCAAGTCGGCCTAGATTTTTTAATAAAGGTAAAAGTAAAGGAGAATTACTCTTAGAGCTATAAAGACTCTAAAATGCTAGCTTGTTAAAAATTATATACTAATACTATTATAACCTTAAAATTCTTTACTAGATACTGGAAATAGCTTTTTAATAAATAGTTATAATTAGCCTTATAATTCAGTTTTATAAATAATATATTTATTAATTAAATTATTATAATTTTGTATAAATCCATTAAAAAAAGGTTATTTCTTATATCAAGATAATAGTATAGCCCTAAGGATTGAGGATCATACAAAGTATCGCAAAGAGTTGTTAGCGATTTCGTCAGCGATTCGGGCGGCGTTGAGCGAGTCCGAAGGCGATGATACTGTTGGATGGACAAGAAGGTCATCACACTATTTCTTTGTCGATTCTGCTGCTTTGTTGTTTAATCCGATCGGCGAGAAAAGCAGACATTCTAACTTTACAGCCACAGTCCACGACGCCACACCACACCGTATGACTCACGCCGCCCTAAACTCCTTTCCTCATGAAATTCTGGACCCAAAATCAGACGAGGCAAAGAGCAAAATAATATAAAACTCCTGACTCGCCCACATTAAATTAGCCATTATCATTCGATAGAGATTGATTGTCAAGTCTGTGTCAAGATGAACCCCGTCAACACCAAACCATACAATCTACCGCCCGATGCGGCCTGGTTGAGTGAGTTTCTCCTTGTGTTTTCAAGCCAGCATCAGGAAAATAACTAACTGAGTCTCTTGTTCTGAAAAGTTACCGGTTGCTCATCGGGCATCGGACGCGAGATTGCCAGCTTAATCGCGAGCAAGCCCAACCAGCGCCTGATTGCCACTGCTCGCAACCCTTCTAGCCTCTCTTACCTCCCCGATAACCCCAACATCCTCAAGCTCGCCCTTGACGTGACCTCATCCAGCTTAGTTGACGCTGCCTTCGCCGCGGCCGCGAAGCACTTCGGCGAGGACTTCCACCTCGATGTCGTGGTCAACAACGCCGGGTACTCCCTCTCGGGCGACACCGAGGCTGCAACCGAGGAAGAGGCACACCAGGAGATAGAGACGCTGTTCTTCGGTACTGCGCGCGTCACGGTGCGTGCCGTGGAGGTCATGCGTCAGGCCAAAGACGGTGACCATCATCGAGGCGGCGTGATCTTCAACATGTCGTCCCTCGCCGGGCTTTGCTCGTTTCCTGGCCACGCCTACTACCACGCGAGCAAATTCGCCGTGGAAGGATTTTCCGAATCCGTAGCAAGGGAGATGCACCCGGACTGGAATAGTAAGTTATCCTCCAATCAAATTCGTCAAGGGAAACCGTCATGGACTCGTAGTTAATATTCTCTGCTCGCCTCCTTCCACAGTCAACTTCTGCATAGTCGAGCCCAGTGGTGTCAAGACCAACTTCGAAGGCCACAGCAAAGCGCACACCAAGCCGCATCCAGCCTATGCAGCGGACGACATGCCATCTCGGAAGCTGGAGACCTATGTAAATAAAGGCATCAAGTCCGGTGTCGGCATGATGGAGCCTTCTGCTGTCGCGGAGACGATTTTCACTATTGCTAGCCGTGGCGAGCGTGTCCCACTGAGGCTTCCTTTGGGTGTGGTGGCTTGGAAAATGGCAAAGGCTAAGTTTGAGGGCCTTCTGGGGGAGTTGGACGCTGTTAAGGAATTAAGCGCTATGGGTCAGGAGATTTGAGGACAGGCCTGAATCAAGCGTCCTGTATATACTCATAGCGTTTCCCGAGACGGAAGGTTATTCTTGTGTTGGCATTGTGATCCTTGTAAAGCTTCCCGATTTTGTTTTTGATAAGGGCAGTACTTTCGTTAGAATTGGCCAAAAAATATATATTGCCTCAGAATATCTATCTATATCTAACATAGGAAGCCAAGAGCGAAGGTACATTTATGCCTAAGTCTGCATCGTAAGAATACTTATAACTAAGACAAAACTACAAGATAAGAGTTATACTGTTCTAAGCCTCTACCTATATGGTACTAGCCATTCTGTTCTAACTCTAGGTGCCAAAGGTTAGTAAACCGGCAGTGTTCTTGGTATTCGACATTAGATAGTTAGAGTACTATATATATTACTAGGAATAGTTCTTATAACTATCTATACACTACTATTAGTTAGCTTCTAAGCAAAAGTAGTTAAGGACTCTTTAAAGTAATAAAATAACTAATAATAGTTAATTTACTTGGAATAAATAAAATATACTAAAATTTTATAAGAGTTTTAATACTTAAGCATTTTATGTCAGCTTGTCTGAAAGTGGTTGAAAATTTGAAGTGTTTCTCTACCAAAGTATATGAAGCGCCAACTTCCGGTACGTGTGATACTTGATTATACTTTCTGAGAAAACTTGTTGATTTCAGTTAAGAAACTAGCACAACAAGGAAGTGTAGAAAGAAATCAATAAAGTATAACAGGATTGAATAATTTCCGAAACTGGCTCTTTCTAACGATGAACTATTTTGCCAATAACGATACGACTTTCCATTTCTTATAAACCTCCACTATGCACCGCAATAATATATTGCTGCCCAAACCCACTTGTAGATCTTAATCGCCCTTGTTCTTCTCCTGTCTCCCCATGCTGTCGTTGTTTCCCGCAAATCGGAAAACAGTGAATGGTTCTTCCTTTTCGTGTTGCTGCAGCCATCTTTCTAAGTTGTATGGTGTGTTTCTTTGTCTCTTACTCCCAGCATTCTCTGAAGCAGTGTCGTTTGCAATAGTTTCACGAGATGTGACTGGGGACCGAGAGGAAAATTGAGCTTGCTGTATAAACTATTCAGTGATAAGTTCACGGGAGACAGGAACATATAGGAAGAGAAGGGGCCACATACGTTGACTTGGTATTGATGAGCCTTTTCCATTTTGCTAGAAGTCGTGCAGTGTTATTAAACGTCGATCCTGAGAAGCAGATGAATTAGAGCTTCGAAAGATATAGAAGGTCCTCTCAATACCTTACTTCAAGGAACGTTTTGTTTTGGGCTTGTAATCTTAGAAGATTCCAGTTGAAAATTGATATGATGATATTGGTCTTGTTTGGAGCTATCTGGTGGGAGAAGGGAAGGATAGGTTATATACTAGAATGGTCTTCCATAACGCGGTCATAGAAATCGCTTGGGTCACACTTCAGCAATAGACTCATGTCGAGGAAGTCTCATGTCAGTGGAATTTCTTATCTGGGCACTGCCCTGCCCTTCAAAATTCCCGCAAAGCAAATCATTCCTAGCCTATCGGTAAGAAATCGTTCCTTTTTGTACGACAGCGTAATGCATTTCTTCCATATAAGCTAAATTTTCCATTCATAATTGGCTACGTTTTCACGACAGCTTTGTTGATATGCAGGAAACTTGTGTTTTGCAGGGCGCGCGAGAGAAATAGTCCTTTTTCTAAGACAGAAGAGCAATGCTGTTGAATTTTGCATTCACTACTGGCTACGCAATTTCACGACAGCTCTGCTGATATGCAGGAAACTTGTGTTTTGCGTGGTTAGAAGGAGACATGTGACAGGGTTGAAACAAGGGTGATATGCACGAGACTTGTATTCTCCAGAGCCGTGAGAAAGTTGCAGGGTCATAACTGGAGGCTCCCAAATTTGAGGAGGCACAAGTGGCTGCGCTGATTGGAGAAACACAAGTTTCTTGCATTAGCGTGGAATTGCTGCTTTCACTACCACAGCACATCTGAACAACTCAATAATATCCACTTCATCGACAGGAACAAGGCTCTCGATTCAGTGGTCGCTCTTATTTGATTTCATTATTCGATTGCACGAGTTATAATACTTTTACCAAATCTATACAGCCCCTTTGAGTTCGCGTTTAAAATGGATTCGTCGCTCCAGCCTCGTGTTAGGCCATTCTTCATTCGCCCCCAGAATCCACAAGATTGGGAGCCCTACAAAGATTGGATTACTGCTTTGTATGCAACAATGGAGCTCAATGCCGTCATAGAGTCCATGAAAAAGGAACACAATTTTGCAGCGACGTATGTAATCAGACATGGAGAACGTGGAGATACCGTATTAATCTTGGAGGCCTGCTAACGAAGCCATTCGATAGGATAGGTCAATACAAGAAGCAACTCCCAAAATGGGGCTTGGACAAAAAGCGAGTTAAAGCAGCCGAATACGAAACAATCATAAGGAAACGGAAACATCGCCAAGAAAGAGGGAAAGAATCCGAGGTCTTCTTACGCGGTGAAGTAGTCCTTTCCCGCAACATCGAACGCTACGAGCGTAATAAAATAAGAAAATTGGGCAGTGGAAAACAAATGGTAGATCCTGGTAAGCAATGTATACAGAGCTAAAGTGGTTTCCTGATACTCATACGAGTTATACAGCAACCCCTCCAAACCTTGACCTCATGATTCGTACACCACCACCAGCTGGTTCCGACCTTTCGGGTCCTTCTATGTCGTACGATCAAACTCCAAGTCGATCGATGCAGGCCTATGGACTTCATTCAGACTTTGCTAGTAGTCAAGAACACCAAGAAGTCCGTGTTGACAGCGAAGTGCCTTCTATGACATCGATAAAGTGTCCAGCTTGCAACCCGAGTCCCGGTGCCATGGAAACCTACCTGACTCGCTCCCCATCTCCATTCAACGAGCCCTGGTCTTCATTTTTCCTTCAGAGCCAATATTACAGGGCCGGATCCCCGAGCTTACTAACATCAGAGACAAGTCCGGTTATCGCCCTCCTCAAAAAAGAGTCAGGGGTTCTACACACCTTCCAAGACGAGGCAGAATTTCAGAGAGAGTTCAGGAGCCTTTTCGTTGAGCATGATTGTTTTGGTTGCAGAACGATCACTTTCCTCTCCAAGAATATAAGGGAGTTTGCTTACAACTCATCACACGCCGAACGGATCAAGTCCTTTATCGAAGCCGCCTTGTNNTAATNNTAGCTNAANNCNNNANNTATATTCTATTGCAATACTTCCTCTTCGTTTTCCCCCTTTACCATAGGAATTTTATTTATTCCCTTAGGTTGGCTAGGGTATTCCCATAACTTTTAGGTTA
>JAAMPI010001456.1:0-14298 GCA_013054445.1 Cudoniella acicularis | reverse complement strand
AATAAATGGGTTTGTCAATTTCAGGCGCTTTGCTTTTGGGTATCTTTTTGATTTTTGGAGTGGGTACAAATGGTACGGTTTGGGAGGCATAAGGTGATGGGGTGATCTAGGTAATCGCATCCTGCTGTGTTCTTTCTCTCATGCATGCATGGCTTTGCATTGCATTACTGCATGGTGGTGCCTGTCTACACGTACAGTACACAAGAACGGTTCCGGCGGCGCTTTTAGATAGGCTTTAAAGTTCTACTTAAGATATTGAACATAAATTGTTGCTTCTTTGCATGGGCTTCTTCTTTTCTTTTCTTTTTCTTAACTGGATTCTTCCCTTCATACCCGATGACGCTCTCTCGCCCTCTTGCTCTCAAATTCTCCGCACAGAAGCCGAGAATAATCCACTACAGCCACCTGCACCTGCATCTGCACACGAATTCTCTCAGTCGATTCCTCCTTGCCTCTCCATGGCTATTGCGATCACCAATATTGGAGGCCTCGTTCTCGATCCCCTCCTTTTCATCACAACCGTAGTCAATTTCTCCTACGCTCTCACCACCTTCGCGTCCCTCGAGCCTCTTCTGATAGTCCTCTACGCGCTCACTCGAATATTCGTGACGGCTCCGGATGAGGGGATCTTCAGGAGAGTCCAGAACCAGAAATACCTGTACCCGGAAGGATGACTGAATGCGACAATGGATATGAGTCTCCCCAATCTCCAGAGGAAGAAGGTGTCTTCTTCGGCAATGGCACACAAAATGGAAAAGAGAGGAGGAGGATTATCTACAGTGGTAACATCGACAACGCATTGGTGGGTGACTACAACTCTGGTAGCCATCGCGGGAATCAAGACGCAAATAATCAACAGTCGAAAGAGTCGGATATGGAAGGAGGGGTGGAGAAGTTTGGAATCCGAGATCGGATCAGTTGCTTTACTTGGACATGGTATACGATGACGATGGCCACTGGAGGAATTGCAAATGTGTTGCATTCAAGTAGGCGAACTAGAGTCTCATTCTCAGATTCCATTCTGACACCATCTAGTCCCTTATCAGTCTGACTAGCTCAGAATTGTTGGCACGATAGTCTTCTTTTTTAATGTCATGCTTTTTGTAATAAATTGTACTTGTATTACATTGCGGTTCCGATGGAATCCTGGATCTTTCAGCGGGCCATTCACACACCAATCAGAGTCATTGTTCATTCCAGCATGTGTAAGTACCACTTCCACGACATCCAAGCTTGGCTGTTCGAACTCCTATTAACAACCTGATCAGATGATCTCGTAAGAAAAACCCCCAAAACAGTATAGGGTCCCAATTAACAAAACCAGGGTAGGGACTATCCTGACGAACATTGCTCAATATGGACTTCCGCATACAGGGCAATGGCTACAGACCACCATGCAGGTGTGCTTCTGGCTCTATGCCACTCTCAGTTTCATTTTCAGCTCTGGGATGTACGTGCTGATCTGGTCAACCTAGTAAGCATTTCTCGGACACTTATTCTGTGGTCAAAACTTATACTTCCCAGAACCTTTCCCATCCACACGATGACCCCTATATGGATTTTCCCCGCATATCCCCTTCTTCTCTCTGCACCACTCGCCTCGAATCTTATAGACGCGTTACCGGACTCCGTAGCAGCAGCACGAATCAGCTCCGTTGCCATTGCCTTGGGAGCTATTGTCACTCATGGAACTGGGTTTCTCCTCAGTCTAATGATATACAGTGCTTTTATCTACCGTCTCATGACCTAAAAGCTCCCTCAAGAGACCAGCCGGCCCGGCGTGGTAAGAAATCCCTTCTAATATCACAAGAACTCGCTGACTGGAATAGTTTGTCTCCGTAGGCCTAAGTGGTTTCACCATCGCTGGTATTGTTCACCTTGGAAGTACCGTCGTCTCTAAAATCATGCCAATCCAATACATGGGGAATCAAAACACAGCCTTCTTCCTGAAATTGATGGCGGACATACTTGGTCTCTGGATCTGGGGACTGTATCTATGGATCTTCATTGTTAGTGTTGGTGCACATTGGAAACATATGATACCCGGCGATAAAAAGCACGTAATTCGGTTCGATATGACATGGTAATTCCCTTGCCCCTTCCACAAGCACCTATCTCTAATATTAAGATCCTCTAGGTATTCATTTGTCTTCCCAAACACAGCATTATTAACCGCAACCCTCGCCATCGGGAAATCCCTCGGATTCAACGCAATCCAGATCTTCGGCACCGTTATAGCTGTCATATTAGTTGTAATATGGATTATAATTTTTGGACTGATGATCCGGTCGATTCTCCTGGATCGGATTCTGTGGCCTGGACAGATTGATGGAGCGGAGATTTCGAGGAGGAAATGGGTTGGGAAGTTGAAATAGGGGCTGAGGAACATAAGAGTGGGGAATGTTTATCATCATTTGGCGGAGGGGCAGCAATAGATGTTGTATTATGGTTCTCGTGGGGTTCTCCTAGAGATATAGAGAAGTGGAGTTGTCTTACATGGGCAATCATGTAATTGTGGTTCTTTTTGAGACGGAGCCAGAGCCGAGCCTAGGTATGCAAGAGCTCGAACCGTTACTCGTCGTACACTTGTCCCTCCCCTTCACTACCTACTTCCTTATACTGCTACGCAACCCGGAGCCCTTACAACTAAAGACTCGACACTAAGCTCCCAGTTCCTGCTGGTGGCCTCGTCCCTCGTCGCACCTGGCAATTCTTATTAGTTTGAATTTCTCCACACCAGGGTCAAGTCTTCCCCCACCTTCCTCTTCCTCGAGTTACCCTCCACGAGTACCAGCACCATCTCCACACACCCTTTCTCTTCAACAATCCCATTCACATCACACTTCTGCTTCGTGTTGATGCAGAATTTCTCATCTCCACTCTTACCACAGCAATCCCACCGTGAGATCTTTTACTCGGTTTTGGTACTCTGGTAAGTGAACTTATGATAGATGAGGGAGGAAGTAAATAAAATGTTTGAAAATCTCGCCGCTCCCCCTTTATCTTTACCCCCTGAGTCGATCTTACAATCAGCTGACATGGCGTTTTCAGGGGTACTCAGGTAGGACAACAAACGCGTGTTTTCAGCTCAGCTCATTTCTATCGCGTTCGCAAACCATCTTTGCAATCGACGAAATCATCAGCATATCAATTGATGAATTGAGACCAATTTCAGTCAGAAAATCTATCGGATGATGAAGCAGCAAATTATCGACCTCACGCACTCCTCTAGCCCCGCCTCTCCCAGGATGCCACCCCGCCAACCAACTTCCGCAAGCACGTCACGATCCAAACAGAAAAGCAAATCCGAGCAGCAGCAGCAGCGACCTGCTGTCTCACAAGCAGTCTAAAACATAGTAAATACCCTAGACGTACACCAACTTCGTAATCTAGTCCGTTCTGCTCTCGAGGCGAGCTCCAAAACCTTCCTTAAACAAATCGAAAACTACTATTCAGCTAAGGGGCGAGACATCGTACGATACCATGCTGATAGCGAGAGTGAAGATCACAGGGAAAGTGAAGAAGAGAGTGAAGGGGAGGATGAAAACAGCGACGCAGAAGAGAAGAGACGTCTTCGCAAACCTATTCAAATAGGTGATGACGAGCTCGTAGCTAAGTACGCGAAGTGCGAGAATTACAAAGAGGAGATTGATCTTACGCTTGATGATAGAGGGGATTGTGTGTGGCATCCCGGTTCATCTCTCCTAACTCGAGCAAGATTTCAAGTTTCTAACTGAGAAAATAGGAGAGAAAGAGGTGGATTACGAAGGCGATTTTTGGGCAGATCATGATGAGGATTGTCATGATTTGATCCGCGATCTGGAAGATGATCCGGATTTTGCTAAGGGCTTTATGTGGACTTGCTGTGAGAAGAACGGCGATGATCCCGGATGCAAGGAAACGAGACATAAGAATGCTGTTAATATTATTTGTCCAAGGACTCAAAGTCCTGTCCCAGTGTCGAGGAAAAGGGAAGCGAGAGCTATTGAGATAGCGAGGTGCGAGAATTGCAACGAGGGGTTTAATATACATGGTAATGAGAAGAAGAGATGTAGATATCATCCTAGTGTGACCCCCCTTCCTCTCTTCCCATCTCGTTTCTTCTTTTTCACCTTAAATACATTTCCCTCCACACAACTTATCATCCACTAACTAAACACCAAACAGGCTATAAACAGGTAACGTTCGAAACAGACGAATTCTGGGCTAACCACGACGAAGAATTTCACAGCTACCTCGATGCTCTAGTCGACGACCCTCAGTTCGCGGACGGCTATCAGTGGTCGTGCTGTAAGGAGCTGGGCAGTATGGCCGGGTGTAAGAAACAGAGGCATGTGCCGATGGGTCTTGGGGCTCGCAAGAAGCGGAGGGTCCCCCAGCCGAAGGTAATCCAATGTTATTAGGAGGGCTGGGCGAAAGCAAAGGGTTGGGGGAGTGTCTTCTCATATTACGATAAGATTCAACATTAGTGATATTTTTATAATAGCTAGATGGGGAACTACTAGTTATTTTATTTTGGCAATCGATGGGGTGCGGCGTAGAATGTATAATAGACAATAAAATATCTTACTACAACCTATACCTCTTAGCTTCTTATCTAATTAGTCTCTTAGGTTAGGAGTAGTCACACGAGATAGTAAATTATTAATAAATACCTAAATATATACCCATATGAGCTTATATCTACTATCTTTACCTAATATATTATATATTATTTTCCCCTAGTTTCTAGTAATATTAATTTATAAACAGAAAAGTCTAATACCCTACTAGAACTCTTTTCTAGTTACTTAATTCTAACTTTTAGGTGGCTAAAGAGTTTCTGAAAAGTAGCTAGACGCAAAGGTCTTTAATTAGTTAAAGCCCCTAGTCTATACGAGGCCCCGTATCCCGCGTTCCCTTAGCTTACTATAGAATTAAGTAGCATTCGCATACTTCAGATCAAAACAAACTTCAGTTGAATTCCGTGTAATCCCTATCTATTATCCCAACAAATAAGACCAATAATTATTACTATCTAATCCTTTTCCTTTACCTCTTTAGCCTCGTCCGATAATTCTTTACCCGTTATGGTTTGAACTTCCCTTTGATTTAACCTACGACTCTTCTCCTCAGAATATTTGGATTCAGATCTTTCCTCAATGGATCTGAGTATGTCACTCAGATGCAAAGGCCTATTTTCAGTCTTGGCCATTTGTATCGCTATCTTCAGCGAAGTCTTAATTTCTCGCCCATTCAACTCCAGACCTTTTAAACAGTTCGACCAATATGGAATCTTATCCGCGTTAATACCAGCAATATCCGAGAACTCTTCGAGAACAATTCTCCATAGCTTTTCTTTTTCATCCGTATTCAATTTGAAAAATCCGATAGTAACTTGAACACGGGACTTAAAAGCCATGTAAGCCATATCATTAACGGTAGACCCGTCGGTGGCCATAAAAACAAGCCCGGTGTGACTATCTAGGCCTTGAATAAGAGTCACAAGCCAAGATTTCAGAATAACGTGAGCATCTTCAAACAACAGTGCTGCATTCCACTGCTGCGCTAATTGTAAGAAGTTTTTCAGCTTATCTGTAACCTCTGTAGCATTAACACTGAGAGCACTGAGGTCGCCAGGGGAAACCGATAGCATTGGTCTCCGTATATGATCCGCAGCATAAGTTGCCGTCACCGTTTTCCCTGATCCTGGAACTCCTTCAAGCAGAATGATACTGGCATCGTGGGAGCTATACCCAGCCAGACGAGGCGAATTTCCACTGATTTTATCGGCCATATAAGGTTCTATAGCCCTGATTAACAGCTCCTTCATGTTATTCTGGAGGACCAGTTTATTGAGAATTCCTTTCGTGAACCTTATGTCTTCGATTTCTTTGACCAGGATTGTAACTATCAAATATTAGCCCTAAGTGAAGAGTGGGAGTGTATTACAGAAACTGGGTTACGGCTTACTCCATTTTAGATCGCGAAGGACATAAGCAGCAATCCGTGGCGGGCAAACAATGAGAATCAGAGGCTTCAAGTCAGAAGCGAGGGCTTTTTCGAGCTGTTCTTCAAATCCTTGTTCTTGTGGCGGCGGTTCTATTGGCCGAGTACACTGGTCTATAATTATTCGAGTTTGTCTCTGTTGGAAAAATTTAGCCCACACTTGTACGCAAAAGATTCACACAGCTCAACGTACCCCTGCCATCATGAACTGCTGGTATCGAACACCGCTTCCAAGCTTCCAATACATTCGGCCTCGTTCAAGCAGCCTCGTCCGATTCTCTGACTCGTCATTGAGGAAGCCCTCTGGAATGTACGTCAAGTTGGCTATATCTCTCTCCCCAGGAAATTGCGCCATCGCAAGATCGTGGTATCGTTTTGCAAAATATTTCCCGTTATGGTCAATCGACCAAGCGCGTATCTGTAGGGGACTATATGTGTCGAACGGCCTTGGGTCCATACCCGCTAGTTCAGAAACCACAAATGCTCGAAGTTCGCCATTGTCATAGGCATAGATAGTCGAATTAATTTGATAAAGCATCGGTAGCTGCGCAAATTTGATAGTTCGGCATCGCCTCTCTTGAATTTCAACAAGTTTCTGAGGGGCCAATGCAAATTCCTCCTCTAAGATGTTCAGAGATAGCTTCCTTTGTGGCTGATAAAGCGAGGTGGGTTGATACGCGGTTAATGCTGATCGAGCTTTAGACTGATTAGGGGGGGCTTGAGCAATAGCAGCAGTGAGTAGAACCTTTACCACAAGGGTAGGGTCTTTGACAAGATTGTTGAGTTGCTTCAGAATAAAATCCCCTTCATTGATGTTACTGTTCTCTGCCATGCTGGTCGCTTCCAAGTAGTCAATACTATCAATGACAATGAATGTACACTGAACATGGACTTCCTTCAAACACTCGACAAATAAACCCCATAGGTGCTTTATATCGCTCAGTCCATCTCTACTCAGCGAATTTTCTCTCTTCTTCCATGTATCGGGGCGTTGTTTGAAGAGCTGACGGAGGAGGGATTGTATAAGAGTCCGGCATCCTGTTGGGGGGTTTGAATCACTGTCTCCGCAGAAGTGCCGCAATATGAGATAAGTCTCTGAAATGCTCTCTCCCAGAAGAATAAGTGGCATAGCAAATGATGCATTGAAATCGTGTCGTTGTAAGTGGTGGTTGCCATCAATCCAAAGAAGCTTTGATGCTGGCGACTCAACCCATGACATGACTTTGTCAACCTTGAGGATATTTCGCTCCTTAGATCTATGTGGTCGCATCTCTGGGAGTTGTTCCAAAATTCTCTGCTGCTGAGCGCATATATCATCATACTCATGAAGTTCCACAAATATTTTTCCTAGAAACTGGTCTAGATCAACTGGGCCACCCAGGTTTGAAACTGCACTTTCTTCAGAGGTGGTATCTGTGCTCTTTAGTTTATGATCTTTAAACATGATTGGGTGGATACTACCTTCTTGATCCGGATGAGGTTCTGGTCCTCCATTCTTGGTAGGTTGGTCTAGGTTCTCATCTACTCTTTGTCGCAAAAGATCTCTCATTTGTGCAACATCTCCTGGTTTTGAGAACTTCACGGGTGGCTCTTCCAGAATATCAAGAATGTGCTTAACCTCTCTCGCAAGACCTTGATTAACAGCCAGGATCTTTTGACTCAATATAAGATTCATCTGCCCAGTAATGTGACCATGAAATTGCACAATATCCTTGACATCTGTGAACGTCTGCTCGATTAACGTTACCAGAGGCTCCAGTTTTTTCCAAGGCTTGACAACTGAAATAAACACATGTTCTATCATTCAAACATTAGTTATGCAGTCTCAGGGGGTGTAGGATGGACAAACTCAGCCGACTGCGGGTGTAAAATTTCAGAGCCTTAGCAACGAATCTATAGAAAAGCTCGTACAACGTGGCAATGGCATCCACCAGCCTAGCCGTTGGCACATAGCAAGTCAGGTGATCGATCATCTGAAACTTTGTCTTTATCTTCAGCAGGTAGCTCTCCACGTTCTGTTTCATATCCTCGTAGTTGATTTGAGCAACTAGTAGAATCTTAACAGCGCCGTATGCCAAAGCCACATACTCAGGGGCTTGTGAAACCATCACATCCAGGATTTGGACGTATTCGTAAGCCGTTTCCGAAGCTTCTCTACAGCCGGCTTTGAACATTTCCACAAGCGTTGGCTCGGAATCAGGGGCTCCTTCTGGGTAGCGTTCATCGTGCTTTACTTTAACATGTTGAATAATCTTCGCAACCTTATTTCGGGTATCCTCGAACATCTTTTGGTCTTCCACCTGAGATTCCTTTAGGAATTCATACAAACGAGTATCTAATTTGAGTCTTGACCGCTCGACAATATCCCTAGACATTGTTAATAAGGAGCGAGGTGAGCAAACAACCCTTAAGGCTATACCGTTTCATGATGGTCTCCGTCCATTTCTTAGCGCTCCAGTGCTCTGTTTCCGTCTCAATGAAACAAGACATATGGCTCTCGGGCTCAGCTGTATAGGCCGTTTCTTCCATTATTGAAGTTGCCATCTTAGGAAACTGATGATGAAAGTCGAAGTTAGAAATTGATACTTTGTTGCTGTATGAACGCGTGAGAATTGGCAAAGCCTCGTCCAGCCTCAGCTGAGATAGCGCGGTTTGTTATGATTGGAGCAGAAATTAGGCAACAAAAATGCCACATTGTCGAAGCGACACTCTCATGATTTCAAGTTGTAAGAGCTGAAACCATGGCTTGTCGCACACTTAAGCGAAATTAGACCCACCCTCATATTTCTCACCTAGATTCTTTAAAAATTTACTATAATACAACCATCAATTATTTTTTACTTGATATTGGAGATGAAATACGATATTCTATCATCCTCTCCGCCGCGTGAGCCGGGCGACAATTAGAACACTCTAAAACGCGCTAGAGTGCGCCAAATACGACGCGACGGAAAATCCTAGGGAAGCATCTTCAAAGAACTCTATGTGCCCCGAGCCACTGCCAGGTCGATCTGTAAGGATAAATCAAGCAGGACCATGTGTAAAGGCAAGCAGTACCATCACTTATTACTGTCTATTCGATCAATACGCTAAATCATTCGCTATATAATCTAAGGCTATAGCTCCCGTCGCTTGACCTTCGAGCAGGTCTGCTAGCAACTAGGCATCGTAGCCTCTACGCGAACTATTCGACGAGAACTTCGAAAGCATGGCTACCGGCGCTATATTGCATGCCCCCGACCTTTTATATCACGGGCACAAGCTAAGAAGAGATTAGCATTTGCTTTAGAACACAGGTGGTAGGGGACATCGGACTATACAGTAGACAGGGACGACGGCAAGCCTGGAGGCGACTGGCGGAAGGTGATTTGGTCGGATAAAGCTATATTTGATACTAGGAAGGATGGTAGAGTCTAGATTACACGAAGGGTGGACGAAAAGTGTTGTCCGGATTATATAAAGTCAATTTATAGGCCTAGAAGGTTTTCGGTCATGATTTAGGGGGCTCTTAGCTAGGATTATAAATCGCTATTAGTTTTTATAGAGAAGTTACCTAGGCGTAAAGGTATATACTCTAAGGCCTACCTTTAGGAGATGTTATAACCTGTTGTTTTCCCTCTTCGAGACTTTATGTCTAGAGTATATCTTTATAGAAGATAGCTCGAAGGTATACCTAGGCTATGCCCGGTTACCCCGCCTAGAACACAGGGTTCGTGGATTTAGTTAGCCTCATTCTTCACCTCATTTAAACCCTATTAAGAAGGTCTAGAGGTAGATAAAAGGAGAGCTAAATAAAATGGCTTATAAGCCACGAACCAAGGGAGTATTAATAGAGGTGATCTAGGAGCTTAGGCTCAGGTAGACCTACGTGACTACTGTCACTATGTAGAACAATTAACGTGTAAAATTGAGGATGTTATTAAAGTACGAGGGCTAGCTACTATTAATTAAATTTATAGCTAAAAAGCTTTTAAATTAAGACTATAATAATTTTTTAAAAAAAGGACTAAGGTTTTATAATAATACGTAACTAGCGTACGTAGCGAGTAATATAAATAGCTTTTACTACTCGGCTATCAGGCTAAAAGGCATAAGAATAAGGTTAGAGCCTTATTCGCTATTCTATTATATATAGTCTACACCCCGAAGTATACCCGACACGCCCCCGTTAGGGGCACGTAACGCGTATACTACTCTAGGTCTATAACAGGTTTTAAAAGGTTCGCTTAAGTATACGACGAACTATAGCCTTAACTCTTACTATCTCTTTAATATTATTCTCTAAGAGACACTAATCCCTATTATATCCTCTCTCTCTTCTAGGTTATCTTATTAGAGGTTAAGCTATATAAAGTTCTTATTCTTCTTTAATAGCTAGATTTATATTATATTAAAAGGCCGAGCTTATTATAGAGTATTTAGTAGACGTAGAGTAAATAGTACTCTATTATTTAGAATAATCGACGAAGAAAAGAAGAAGGGGAAGAGAGAAGCTATTACGTATTTAACCTCTGCCCGAAACCTCGCTTAGGACTAGCGCCGTCACGTATAGAACAGGTTACGTAAACTAACTCCGTGATTGTTATAGACCTAGTTCGTAGACGCCTTAGCGCTAGGATAGATTGACTTAATAGTAGTCGACGTAATAACTTAATTTAACGCTCGTCGATTTAATAACTTAATAATAGCCTGTCCTTCTAATCGATAGTCGATTTAATGACTTAACGACTAACCGAATGACTTACTATCCAGAGGAGTCGCTTACGGACTACTTCGCTTACTAGCGCTATTTATATAGTTAAATAGAGCTTCTCCCTCCGGGAGAACCTCTTCTTCTCTCCTTAGTTTAGTCTCTTCGATAATATAGCACCTTCTTACAAATACGTCCCTACGTGACGTTAGGGCCCTAGTGCCTTTATAGAGCCGTAACAAGTAGAGAGTCAAGACGGATTAAAAGATAAAATAACTAAAATATTATTATACTAGCTATTACTTAATATACTAAAAAAGTTATCTAAATCTTCGAGTTCTTTTATCTAAGTATTATAAAATAGCTAAAGTATAATCTTAAATATAGGCCTCTAAACACTCGAGCCTCTTACGAATTTAGTCTTTTTATTAAACTAATAACTAGATATATTAATATACTTATTTTTATTATAGAAAAGCTATTAGATATAGTAGACTAGTACTAATTTATCTATAGATACCTTATATCTATTATCTCTTAAAAATGTTTACTAGTAGATTAAATAAAGTTATATTTAGTTAGTTAAAACTATTTCTTAGAGTTTAGATAAATAATTAAAATATTAAATTATATATTTTAATAAGACTTTAATTAACGTTTTCTAAGAGATTATTACTTTATTAACTAGAGTTATATTATTAATAACCTTTAAAATTTCTAAGTTTATCTATATATCTCGCTTTATAATTATAAAATAGTTATAAGCCTAATTAAGATAAAAGATTCTTTATCTAAAGACTTTAAAGATTTATATAGAAATACGTTTTAAAATATATTTTATTAGATATTAAAAACGATAGTATATATATAAAGCTACTAGTAATAAGAAGCGGACGATCTTATTATATTACTATTTATAGAAATAATCTTCGCCGCTAATTAATTATAGTTCTAATAGACTTAATTTCTATATTATATCTTAAAGTTTAAAAAGTAATTAAAGAAAGAAAATAAAGATATAAAGAGCTATTTATAATAATATAAATAAAGTTTACTTTTAGATATTATCGTTCTTTATCGCCTTTATCTAGGGTTTTAATAACACTCTTAAGTAATATCGTAGGTCTATAATCAGCCTTTAAAGCTATAATAAGAGTTAAGTATAGAAGTATATAGAGCTTAATATAACCCTTAATTATCGCGAAATATATATTAGACTCTTTATTTAGACTTAATAGAATAAGCTAGACATATAAACTATTTAATTCGCTTAATATTAGTTCGATAGAGAATAAAGGCTAATAGGTTAACTATAAAAGCTATATTTAGTACTTTTATTCTAAGAATAGCTTTAATATGATTTATCTTTCTATAATACTATTCTATCTTTATTAATTTTATATTAGCTAGTACTATTAAATTTATAATTAGAATATTTAACTACTAATATTTAAATAAATTCTTTATAATAAAATTAAAAACTATTAGAATCTTTTAAAATAAATTAATAATTTATAAAATAAGATAATTATTTAAAAATTCTAAATATTTTCTTAAGATAATATTAAAACTATAGGCCTTACGAGCGTTATAAGAATAAGATTATTAGTATTATCTAGTTATTATATTATTATTATTATAAATATAGCGCTATTTATTCCTAGTAGTATAGCTACTATCCTCTTCCTCTTTATTATAATATTTAGCGGTATATAAACTAATATATTAAGCTAGTTAACCTAGCTAATAAGTAACTATTTACTAGCTTCTATAATAAACGTTATCTATATAAGGTCTTACTTAAACTCTTAAAGAGATAGCTAGGTAGAGTTAGTATATATTAACTTAGAAACATTTAATATAAAGAGTATAAATAATAGAATCTTAATATAATAAGATCTCGGAATAACGAATAAGAGAGCTAGGTTATATACTTAAATTTTACTAATACTAGTATTAAATAGCGCTAGATTAGGTACTTTTCTTTTAAGATACTAAAAGAATATATTATAATAAGCCTTAACTATAAGTATTAACGATATAGATTATATAAATAGTAGGTCTATAATTATAAGATTTTTAGAGAGCTTAATCGTTAAACTAATACTAATAGAGGTAATTATATTAATAAGCTAAAAGAATTCTATAATAGAGTTAATTAGGAAAGAGTAATTATAAAAGAGAGTAGGATAAGTATTATAAGTCTTAAAGAGATTAATAAAAGTAATAATATAGACCTTTTCTTATTATAAGAATATTAGGTTAATATTTACTAATTTAGAATCGAGACTATTTATAATAGTAATCTTAATAATAACCTCGATTATATTATTTAGATATTTATTTCTATTCTATTTTATAATATTAGCTAGGCTAGTCTAGAAGAATAATATCTCTAAGTTTTCGAAAAAGAGGGCTAGTTAGAAACCTTTAACTATATTTAGTAATATTAATAATAGCTTATTAATATTAGGCGAACTACCTCTCGCTATATTAATAGTATCGTTATAAAGTAGTATTATAGCGATAAAGCTTCCTATAATAATAGGAGATATATAAAGAAGGCTTCTTATATTAATTAGAGAATATATATCTATAAAGAGAAAAGAATAAACTAAGATCGATAAAGTTAGTAACCTAAAAACTATATATTCGCTTAAGCTTATTTAATACTTATAAGATAGCGTATTACTAGGGCCCTGTTTCTACCTGCTAACTACTCTTAAGAGTAGCTAATAATAGACGTAATACCTATTCTAGATCCGAATAAGTAATTACTTATATACGGAATATAGTCGCGTAAGTAAGATATATAAGATAGATCTAGTATAGTTACTTTTAAAGCTATAATAGCCGATTTAGGTCTTAACTGTCGGCGCTACCTTACGTTATAACGCTTACTTTATATAGATAAATATAGTTAGAATTATCTAAACTATAAAATAAGTCCAGCTTATAAAACTTATTCTATTCTATTCTATTCGTAATATAATAAACATAATTAACTAGTAACTTTCTATTATTATTATATATAATATGTTTTTAGGATATAGACTAATAGTAGTAGGGCTAAAGAGATCTAATAGTAGGCTAAGAAGAAAAGAATATTATAATATTAATATAATATTTTAAAAGCTAAAATAGATATCTTATTAGAAACCGAATATAATATCTTATTCTTATTCTAATAAGTCTTTTCTAAGATATAATATAATAAGTAAAAGTAGTTTAGAAGGCTTATCTAAGATAGCTCTATTATTCGACTTATATAAATTTAGCTTAAATGAATTTCTTAAGCGGTTCTATAAAAGAAGGTCTTATAATAGATCTTATAATAGATCTCGTAAAAAGAGATCTAGTATTCTATTAATAAAATCTTTAATAAAAGAAAAGGTTTATAAAGATAATAGAATAATAAATAAGAAATAGAAATAGTCTATACTTAAAGTTAGTATAGGTTTTTAGTTATAAGGTTAAAGAATTTATTCTATTTTATTTATAAGCGAGAGCTAATTCGTTAATAAAGATTATATAAAATAATATTTTCTTATATATCTATTATTTTATTTAGTTTAATTATCTCTAATAGAGTTAGTTAAATAAAGAGTCTTATTATAAAT
>JAAMPI010001455.1:0-14331 GCA_013054445.1 Cudoniella acicularis | reverse complement strand
TCTAAGTAACCTAGATCCTTTTACTCTTCCTAACCTTAAACATAGCTTTATCCGACTAAATCACCTTCTGCTAGTCGCCCTTAGGTTTACTATTATCCCTATATACTATATAGTCTGATGTCCCCTACTACCTATAATCTAATATAAAAGCTAATCGCTTCTTAGCTTATTTATATAATATATAAGGTCGGAGGCGTATAATATAGCGACGGTAGCCTACGCGGCAAAGTTCTCGGCGAATAGTCCTAACAGACGCTAGGATACTAAGTTAGGTATAGACCTAGTCAAAGGTAAGGCGCCGTGTCGACTAGTCTCTTAAGATATAGCTAATATAACAACAGATCTCTCTTATAGATATCATATAAGGCTTCGGGTCTTTCCTTCTACGTATTCGGCGGCTTAATTCCTGTCGTAAAATACGTCTAATTATACGCTAGGGAAGGGTAGTCTCGGACACGATCTCGCGCTACGATTTTCCTATATAGTATAGGTTATATACTATAATACGTATAGGGGTAGGCTATTCGCCTTTATCTTTCTAGAGAGGAGAACTAAAGATAGTACTATTATCTATCTTAAATTACGCGATAATATAATTAATAGTTGATTTAATAATAAGGTAAGAAAAGAAGGTATGAAAAAAAGACGCGTTTTACGTTCTCGCTTAAGTGGGCCACGCGTGGTGGCCCTTACTCTTACGTAGAATAGCAAATGAAGTACAGGTTGTTTTCGTAAAGTATAGGTATCTCCTCGAAAGCAATTTTTCTTAAAGCGTCTAGGCTCGCTCATCGTAGCAAAAATCGCAAATAGGCTGAAAGGTATCCGTCCTCTCGGCAACAAAACCACGATCCCCAAATTTCTCTGCTGGTGGAAAACCAGAACTAGAAACAGTTGGCAGTGCTGAATTTGCGTCTTGCCCCAATAATCACTACCTTTGATTTCGCCTTGATTTGGGAGCCGAGCTCTTTAAACATGTCTTGAGAGCACTCGACGACTCCTAAGTCCCTGAAACTTCTCTTAGTAATCCGTACTAATTTGCTCATAGTGTAAGCGCTGTAGTTGTCACATCCTGCCTTCCTGCACCAACCTCCTACACTACAGTTTCTGCCACAAAGAAAGTAGTCTCGACAGTCACTCTTCCGCTAGTGCTCCCTACACTTACGATATACTTGTTTGGCGGCAGTCCCTGTACATTGTCAATGGGAGATCTGCCAGGGGTCTCGTCCCAAATAAATATCACACCTGGTGTCTGCGTCAACAACGAGTGGGACTACGATAAATATGTAGCTTACGCTTTAATCGAGGGTGCATTCAGCGCAGGAACCTGTGTCGCTGCTTCTCAATGCACTCTGGTCTTGGTCGATATCGAAGGTTGTCCGGCCGCAGATACCAGATATTCGAGACAAGCTAATCCTGTTAGTTCTATTAATCAATGTCTTTCAGTTTTGTAGGTTCCTCGTGGCATTGTCCCCCCCTTTCTCCCTCCCCTCTCCTCCCCTCTAGGCTACTATATAGGTCGATTACGCTTAGAGATAAAGAGAAGCATATGATTTTGAGACCTGAAAGGCTTATTTTCGCTGCCTGTAGGCATTTAGGAGAATTTTCTCGTGGTTTAATATAAGAGTTGATTGAAATTTAAAATTCTATAGATAATTTTATATATTAGAGTGCTAGGTGCTTGATTTTCTATGTTGGTAATTTTTAAGAGCTTGGCTTGATTTTTGCAATTCCCGGCTTGGCACTAGTTTAGTGGCATGGCTGTATTATTTTCAACACTTAATGCATAAGTGGCGCATAGAACACGAGAATCGAGACACGTGCCGCGATGTGGCGTCCCGTTTTTCAGCTCTTCGCTTATTGGCATCCAGTCAAAATTATCCTCTTCACCAGCTGAGCGGATTCCTTGCATCACTCTCATCTGATTCATGCGTATCGGGACACAGAATTTTGAATTCTTGGGTTTGAGTGGACTATGAAAGCCACCCGAATTTAAGGCAGCAGTCCATCTGCATGTTGATCCAAGTCTGCCGAGAAGCTTAAATATAAGATTTCGAGAAGGAAATATCAACGATTGAGTTAAGATCCATCGTCTTTCGCTGGAGTTCATTGTCTCTCCTCAATTGCGAATTTTGCAAACAAAAAGGGGCGCGAAAAAAAACAATCCAAGTAACCAAGCGAGAAACATCCAAAATGTTGTTTTCGAAACTCCTTCTCACCCTCACCCTACTTCTTGCGAAGCCAGCGTTCGGCTGGGATACCGAACCGCTCCCAACTACCTGTTTCATAGGCAAGATTTGCCCCTGGAGCTATGGGCAGATATATACCATCTATGAGAACCAACCTAACTTGGTTACTCTGAGGAACTACTACGAGGGTGGACTCACCTTTGAAGCTTCGCAGACCGTTGGGCGAGACAAGGACTGCGAAGATGACCATAGTAAGCTCTCTTTCGGAGTCCTTCCACCTTGTCTGTCATGAATTACCAAGTCTCTGCCGTTGAAAATATGAAAATAATTCGAACGAATGAGTGGAAGATTAACGTGTGAATAGCACCACATAACCGAATCTTTACCATATCAACGTCTCAATTCTCTGGCCTAGGCTCCAAGGGCTGCAACCTCGACTTCAACATTCCTTGCAACAGCTCTGTCCCTTTTTACCATCACGGAAATGCCATCGTTGCTGCACGCGCCCTAACCTACTTTCCCAGCGAACCCACCTGGAATAACATCATACCTCTAATCCAACCCGAAGTTTTGGGGACTTTTGGGGGTAAAGGAAGTAAGCCGTGGGAGAGGAATACGTTTGAGCAGTTTAGTGGGAATGTATGTGGGGGTCCGAATGGGACGAACATTACTGCTGGGGGTTTGAGTTTTGTGTACAGTATTGATGAGAAGGTGCATGAGACGGCGTGGGTGAAGTGGAATGAAACGTTGATGAATGAGGATATTGTGGTGGGGGCTTATGTTAATTTTACTTGTTGAGTGCAGGTGGCCGGGGATGGGAT
This sequence comes from Cudoniella acicularis, assembly GCA_013054445.1. Lineage (NCBI taxonomy): Eukaryota > Fungi > Ascomycota > Leotiomycetes > Helotiales > Helotiaceae > Cudoniella > Cudoniella acicularis. The sequence goes on along the minus strand of JAAMPI010001455.1, from coordinate 11,324 downwards.
TGAAGCGATGACTTATATAATCATACAGACACGTGACCATATTACCCTTTAGGGGGGGTCTTGATTAACAAGCGAGCCAACCGATAACGCTGTTGCTTCCGATATCGAATTCAAAAAATTGCGGGAGTATCATCCAGTTCCTCAACTCCTCGCGCCCAGTGACTCTACAGCAGCAGAATGTTCTGCAAACCACACTTCAACCAAAACAACACATCGCAACGCATCGTCGCACTCGAGAAGCTCGCGCTCATTAGTGGAGGTCTCGCCGAGGTCCTTAATCCCGAGCTGATTGAGAGCGTGTTGACTGAGGGCCGCAACCTAAGGGTCTACTGGGGTGCTTTCATCATGTGCTCTTCTGGGTTTGGAAATTATGCTAATAGTCGTGTTTTTCTGAATCAGGAACGGCCCCGACGGGACGCCCTCACTGCGGATACTTCGTCCCAGCTTTGAAAATCACACAATTATTGGCAGCCGGTTGCGATGTTGTGGTGTTGCTCGCCGATATCCACGGCTTTCTCGACAATCTCAAAGCGCCGATCGAGCTTGTCGAATATCGGGTCAAGTTTTATCGACTAGCCATTTCTGCAATCCTCGAATCTGTGGGTGTGCCAACTGAGAGACTGCAGTTTGTTCTGGGCAGTTCCTTCCAGAAGAGCCCCGAGTATGTCATGGATGTATATAGGCTCTGCTCTTTGGTGTCGGAACATGAAGCAAAGAAAGCCGGCGCCGAAATAGTCAAGCAATCAGACAATGCTCCGTTGAGTGGCCTTCTCTATCCAATTCTTCAGGTGTTGGACGAGCAATACTTGAATGTCGACGCTCAGTTCGGAGGTGCTTTGCATCATGGCACTGTTTTTTATAGGATTGCGGCTGACTCGAATCAGGGCTTGACCAGAGGACGTTGTTTACAGCTGCAAAGGATTGGTTGCCTAAGGTTGGATGCAGGCAGGTGAGTACGTGACAAACCTATACTTCCAGTGCTTCTTCGGAGCTCACATATCTTCAGTGTGCCCATCTGATCAATCCCATGGTGCCCGGATTACATGGTGGCAAAATGAGCTCTAGTGATGAAGGTAGTAATATTCCACATCGCTTAAGGGCCTTACTGAAATTCACCAGACAGCAAAATCGATCTTCTCGATCCTCCAGAGGTTGTTACTAGGAAGATACGCAAAGCAGAAGCTGCTCCCCGCATTACTGAAGGCAACGGCATCCTGGCATTCACGGAATTCGTTCTGCTTTCAGCCGCAGCTTTGAATGGACGCCGAGAGTTTCGTGTTCAACGTGATCGAGATGGCTTGGAGCCACTGGTGTACACGAGTATCAACCAGGTACATGATGTTTACAGGAATGACGTCGTACGTTAAATGAACTCTTAGAAGCATTATTTTCATTCACCAAGGCTCACAATTTTCTAGTTGACACCTCAATTGCTAAAAAATGCTGTAGCAAAGGCTTTGATTGAGCTTATGGAACCCATTCAGGCCGCATACCAAGCTTCGAGCGAATGGAAGGAGATCACCCTAAAAGCATACCCGTCTGTTCAGAGGAAGGAGAAGAAAATTAAGGATAAAGGCTCCCGCTATCCTGGGTCGAAAGGCGGGGAATCAAACTCGTCTGGCTCTCGTTAGCAGACGTCCATGTAATCCAAGTTGTCCTCATAGCCGGCATTCTCTATGCATGCATCGGTTTCACTCCCTGATTCGCAACCCTCCATCGCATAGTCATCACCAAAATAGCCTTCTCCCCCTTGATCAGAATCTTCCATATATCCAATGTCCTCCAAATCCGAACCTTCGATCTCACTACCCGTGTTGTCACTTTCTGCATACGTCTCGTGTTTTCCATTGAGAATCGTTATTAGTTCATTCCCCATGTCAAGATTCTCAATCGATTCCTCCTAGATCTCGGCATCCCGTGTTTTTAAGGTAGTTATTGATTCCGCTCCCATGTGCTAAGTGGGAACTGGAGGAAAATACGTGTTTATTTTACCTGGCATTGATATGCCTTGGACCTTACAAAAGTATGCGTTGATTAGACGTATTGTCATGTGCACATCTGCACCGGCATTGTACCGCTTAGAGAGAAGACACAGGTCCTCTGGGAAGATCAATCCGTAGAGATTACCCAATGAAAGAGAATTTTTGGAGCTGCCAAGAGCCAACCTGTGTCTGACAGCCATCCACCAAGCTAAGAGACGTTCTGGCCACTTGAGCTTTGGTGGTAACAAGTCCTCTCTACCGACTTCCTTCGGGCCATATGTAAGACAGCTATAATCACCACCGGCGATCCCCCATTCAAGAAAGATCCCTAGCTTGTCATGCTTCTATTAAGATAGTAAGTGGCATGTTGATAATGTATTTCGGAGAAACTGACTTTTATGTACTGGCTGATAAGATTGGCAATTTCGTCCCAAGAGAGACTTGGGGTTTTACCATGGCTGACCGAACCATAATATTTAGTCATCTGCGAGTGTCACATAGGTATCTGGGCGTTATGGTTTGGCTTAGAAAATTTCTCTTGAAGTAAGTACAACTGAGTATTTGCCTTTTCGCAAAGCTCCAACGTCGGAATACCGTGGTTGATCGAGGTTGGTGGAATAATCCATTCGCCATTCGCATTTGCCATGGCGATCTCGAATATTCCTTCGTGCTTCATATATGGCAGGAATCTGGTATGATACTCGAAGTCAGCTATGACTGTCGTGTAAGGGTTGACTGACCAAGCGTTCATGATATGCTTAATGGATGGTGATTGAGGGTAGTAAGTCTTGGAATTAAGTATTCTCACCGAAAGTGACTTCTTTCCAGTTTCGATGTCGTGGCTATTCCTGCATCCCCAGATGCTACGAGTCAGGTACTCCTCGGTGCCGGATTTCTCTGGCCCTGTGGCAAGTTGGTATTGGTTTTCTCTAGCTCTGTCAGCGCAGGGACTTGGTGATCTTGCAAGATAGATGCGTTTGGTAGTCTCGCATGGCAGATAGCACACATGAGATACTCGCACCTGGATTCATGCTCGCGAAGTTGATTTGATGGGATGCGTCTGACATAAGACTTGCATTTTAGGGTGATGCAGACATGTGTGGGCAAATGGATTTCCGAACTTCATTGTCACATATTTTGCAGTAGACGACTTGACAAGTGCGCTAATGAGTCTTTGCTTCTTGTACAGTAATTTTTTTTGCGGCCACAGCGACTGCAGCTGTAGTAGGGACAAGTTTTGCGATGGCCATTTAAATCGACTTTCTAATTAACTTGTCGCAAGACACGCAACGCTTGAACTCCTGACAAGTGGTGAGATGAGACGCCACATCTTGCAATGCAATTCTGGACTGACGATAGCGACCGCATCGGTAGTAGTGACAAGCTTTGAGATGGTCATCGAGATTGACCGCTCGAATTCCTTTGTCGCAAGCATGGCAACGTTTGAATTGATAAGTGCTGAGATGCGTTTCCTACTCTCCCATAGGTATCCTCGCTTTTCTGCATTTCCAACAGTACCGAAAGGCACGGGTTTTGAGATGGTGATTGTAATCAACACCTCGAGTAGACTTGCGGCAGACATAGCAACGCCTGGATTGACACATGCTGAGATGCGCTTCTCAATCTCCTGTGGGTATCCTCGCCTTATGGCATCTCCCACACTCCCTAAACTGTTGTCTGCATTCATCCCTGTGATTTGAAATGGCCCCCTCTTCGAACCACATTTGACACAAGTGGCACTTGGGTTTTTTTGTGCAGTATTTATCGTATGCAGTGTACTGCTCGTGGCGGATGTTCTTCGAGCATTTCAAACAACGACGAGCCCTTACCGAAGGGCGAACAACCTCAATTAGCAGCGGTCAGCATCTTGCAAGATGCCCTTGTATCTGCGGGAGGCGATGAGACAATACTTGACTACAGTAAAGACACCTGGCTCGCGGTTCTTTAAAGCGCTCGTCGGAGAAGAAAATAAAGTGTTGAGATAATGGTTGTCGTTTTGCAAGTGTGCTCGCGAAGGATGATTGTAGCCATGGACCTCGCTGCAAGAAAGACACCGCGCCCGAGGTCTCTCGAATGCTGGATTCTGGAGTATCTCGAAGCGCTCGAGAACCTCTTTGGCCTCGGCCCGGGAACTTGAAAAATCAGATCCTGCTTTACGTACGGAGGTCAAAAGTCTTGCAACTGGCAGGGGTGGGCTCGACGCCTCAGGCTTCAACATAGGTCTACTCGAGTTCCCGCTTGAGTGCACGTCCCGCTTAAATACACGCTTACCCTACTAAATCAACTACCCACTTTAAATATTTATTATTAAATAACTATAAAAGATAGTTATCATTTATTTGAATCAGAGATATATTAATAGTAAATATATTAGAATATAAGAAAATTAAATGCTCCTCTTAAATATCTATAGTGTTTTTATTACCTGACCGAGTTTAATACGTTTTTTTAGGTATAGTAGAGACTATCTCCTAAAGATCACTACTAATTAATCGAACTACCTTCTTTTTATAAACAAGAGCCTTCCTAGCCTTCGTAAGACTCTTTGATTTAACTAAGATATCCTTTAAAGCTTTATTAGCCTATAATTTCTTTGTTTTTTTAAGCCTGCTTTTTAGCTCTTTCTTTAGCCTCGATCTTAGTCCTGTTACCCCTCCTTATTATAGCTTATAAGGCCTTCTCTGCCTTATCTAACTCCTTCTTTGCCTTTTTAATCATAGCTACCTTCTTATTCATGTCTATCCTAGCTCTTTCCTGATTTTCTTTCTCTTCTTTCTCTATTATAATAGCCTAAGTAACCTTTATAACCTCTATACTAAATAGTATCAGGCTATTATCCTCCTTACTAAGTATATTTAGCCTTTTCCCCTAGTTATAACACTTATTTTCACGCTTAAGTAATATAATTAACCTCTTCTTTATATATTTATTAATTATAACTTATATAATAAGTTCTTTATTAGCCTTAAAGAGCTTTTAGAGCTTTAGAAAAGCTAGGTTTTTATAATAGTCGGCTTAGAAGTAGCGAATCGATTTTATAGACTATAGAGTCTTTAAGATAACAGACGATATAGACAGATCTTCGAGAGCTTATAAAGGAGTAATTAGACAAGTAATAACCGATAAAATAAGTATAGGATTATAAGACTAGATCTTAGGTTTCTTAAAAGCGTGTCTAATATTATCCTTTATAAATGATATTTGTTATACTAATCAGAATAAGGGTAAAAGATACTGCTTTTTTATTAATATAATTCTAAGGACCTTATATAAAAAAGTATTAAGTTCGTCCGAGTATACTGTTAATAAGAGGCTAAATATTACGAATCTAGAAGCACGTATAGGCCTAGGCCTAAGGCTCGGCTACGACTAATAGGAACAGTATAGAGAACCAGGGTCCTAAGCCACGAGTGTCACGTGACGAGTCACATGACGAAAGCGGATAGATAGGATAGTTAGGATAGTCGGGTTAGCTATGACTATCCAGGACTAGGGGCTAGCCACGTCTAGGCGGGCTATCCTTAGGGTTTAGGGATCTATATAAGCAAAGGGATTTCCTTACTAGTTAAGAGTTTCGTACTTAAACTTTTATAGTAATCTTATATTATACTTTGATTATCTTTATTTATAACGTGCTAAGCTTCTACCCTTAGTAACCGCCTGTGATATCATATCGCCTATACTTCTATACTACTAATCCGACTTACCTCTTGTCTACCGGTCGAGCCGACGGATAAGACGAAACGTTATACTAAAGAAGACAACGTCTAGTGGCTATAACTAGTGAGTTGAGTATAGTAGAAGAACTAAGAGTATAATCTTTAATTCTTAGTACTTGTTAATAAAAGCTATGTTTATATAGCTTAAGTAGCCGTTAATAATCAAAAGACACTTTTCTCGTCTAGTAATTACTTAAATAGTAGGGTTAAAGACGTTAATTAGCTATTAGAGACTAAATACGTTACTACTCTAGCTATTACTTAATATACTAAAAAAGAAGTTATCTAAGTCTTTAAGATCCCCTACCTAAGTGTCTTATAAATCGTATAATTCGCCTTTATATAAAAGAGTCGTAGGGAGCTTCTGTCTAATAATAGATATATAAGTTATTATATTATTAGGTAATAAGCATTATTCTAAGCTTAAGGTTTAAACCTTAGTAGAATCTTCTAGGTTGTTCTTTGATTTATAAGCGTTGATTTCTAAGCTATAAAAGCTTCTAGTAACTATACTTATAGTATATATAGTCCGCTTACCCCTTTATAGATAGATAAGTCTTTAAGTTAAAATTATATTATTATTCTATATACTTAAATCCCTCGACCTAACAGTCGACTCTTCTTCCGTATATATACCCTTACCTCTAATATAAGTAAAAAGAGAAATAAACTCGCGGTTTCTATCTTATATAGCCTAGTATACTCGTCCTGATTTATATACTTCCTATAATATAATCCTTTTAAGGCTTTTAAATAGCCTAATCAAGAACCCTTTCTTGTCCTAATTATAAACGTTTTTAGTAGTAATATAGTTGTCTTTAAGGGCTTAGAATAACTAGAGTAAAACACGTATTAATAACTAATTTATTTATAATATAAGAAAGTAACTTAAAAAAGCACTTAGCTAAGTTATAGAATAGTTTATAAGTCAGGATATATTCGCCCTTAACGTATAAATTATCGATATTACGTAAGTATAAGCTCTTTAGCTTACTTTAATAGTAATAGTAAAACTAGCTTATCTAGTTCTTCTCTACCTCATGTCCTATAATCTCTTCTATAAAGTTCCTGACTATCTAACTCGTTAGAGGGATCCTACGCTCAGTAAGACGATTGATCTGATTAATAAGGACGTGTTCTTAGGCGTTTATGAGGCATTAGTGATGTTCGGAGTAGGCCTCCCCTCTAGAGGTGGTTTTGCCTCTAGCGTGTCGGGACAGCGTAAAGCGGTCTAATTCGTACTTTCTGGCTATCGTAGCATAATTAAGCTTCGAAGAGCTCTCTAATTCAGCTAGCGCCTTCTACATACGTTCTTCGTGGGTCATTTTGTGAGTGTTTAAAGTTGGTGAGTTGTGTTACAAAAAAGCGTGCATTCAGGTAGGGCGTGCATTCAAGCGGGATCTCGAGTATTTCATCTTTGACTTTACCATCTGAACCTTCGATCGTCGCCAGACCAACGTCAGCGTCGTCAGAGATGTAATCAAGAAACAGATGAACATAGTTCAACAATGCCGCAACATCATCGCCATCATCAAAGCACTTGGTCAAAAGAAAGCGTCTATCTTTGGGAATAGCGGCGGTGTAATCATCGCGTTTCAACTCGCTGTTAGTTATCCAGAATAACTCAATCATGTAGTGGCGCACGAGGGCCCCACTACGATTCTCCTTGACGACACAACATAGCATGTGGATAGAGCTTTCAAACTCTGTAACATACACCGCAAAAAGGGGTCCTAGTAGTAGGAGAAACTTTCCGCACCGAAATAAAAGAGTACGAGCTTTCTCAGCGGACGACGCCTGAAAGTGAGGGGGGGCTTACAAGGGTATCTCTCGCTGACGCCATGAATTTCTGGGAGAATGAAATTTTGATGTTTACGATTTATTGTCCGGATTTAAGATTGTGGAGAATGGGGTTTCGATTACTGTGGCGGCGGGGAAGAAAAGTGCTGATGCTTTTTATGCCAGGACGACGATTAAGCAGAAGGAGATTCTGGGGTGCGAGCGTCATGGTTTTCCGGGGAATCATAGTGGGTATGATTTGGAGCCTGTGGAGTTTGAGAAGGTGTTAAGAAAGGTGCTGATGGAGATGGAAAAGAAAAATCCACGATGGGGAGCGAAGGAACAGTAGGTAATGTTCACGGAGTGGGATGTTTTGATCGGTAGCTTGGATACAGAATGAGGTAATGTTATGACAACAAAAAAGCGTCAAATTAATTCTTTTGGGATGAGGACCTTCGGTATGCCCGTGTTTCAAGACACAAAAATATATACAAGAATTTTGAGTTTGGTTCCATGTGGAGCAAACCTTTTAAGTGTGACGAAGTGAGAGGCAGGCTGAGGCCTTCTTTATTAGTACACGGGTTGCTTGAAAGCATCGAAATCATATAACCAGGTATTAATAGAAGCCTGGTCATACTGGCATTCCATAATAGTTCCGTTGTTCGTCCACATCGGTCTCAAAGGCCATGCACAAATTTGCTGCTTAGTACCGATGTAGGGGCCTTGCAACACCGTTGCATTAAGGGTGGTAGGAACAATATTCTTTTCAACCCAGTCGATGAGCACAGCGAGATTGGTCTGCGGGAATGGTCCGTTTGGCTGTAATGGATTGGCTGCACAATGTGCGGCACCTGGGACAAGGAAGAGGCGATACCAATCACCGAGTGCTGCGGTGCTTTGATTGAAACTCATGTTCGGGTACATGATTTTGCGGACGGATTCATGGTAGTGTACCGAGGAAGCAGTGGGGATGCTGTTATCGGATTCGCCGTGGAAATGGAGGACTTTTCCGCCGGCCTTGTCTAAAATATCAAAACCGAGTTAGCAAGCCACTCGAGGATATCAGGGGCGGTGACGATGTTTCGAAAAGCAGACATTGCTTCAGAAATACAAGGAAATTATAGAAATATCAGTGATGTTGAGGCGGAGAATGATCTGGGATGAGAGGTACTTACGAAAGGGTGTCAAATCCGGCCAAGTTGTTTGCAAAGTGTCTTGGTACATCTGCCAACCCTGGAGCATCCAGTCCCTGAGTGTATCATAAGTAACGTTGTTCAGGCTTGCCAAAGTAGAGGTGTTTTTCAGTTGGAGAAAACGCGCAGGCCATTCCGCACCGAGACCACTGATTTGCACCCCCCAGGCGCCAGTTGCACTATCGTATTGTGTTGTGGCATCGTCAAATGTTGCTGCCGGTTGGTATGAGAGATATGCCCTACGCCCTTGGGAATCATGAAGGCCTTTCAGAATCTCAGCCGCGACGGCTACTGCTTGAGCCGAAACAGTTCCGTTCTGAGCAGGAGCAGCTGCGGAACCTGGACCGAACGGATTTTGAGATGCCACAGTAGCTGCGCAGTAGTAGGGCTTGCCGACGGTGGAGTTGATATTGAAATTCAGCTGACAGAGATCTGTTCGTGACACTACTCCATCGGTCTTGCCATCCAACGGGTCACACGCCGCAATTGTCTCGTTGACAATTTTTGCCAACTCACATGGGGGAGGATAATAACCAATGGTCTTTTCGACAACACCCGAGTAAAGATGTTGAGTTTGTTGGTGGGAAAAGCGGAACGCGGGTGCACCGGTAATAGCACCATCCCACTCGTCTCCAAATCGTTGGACCTGACTCCATCCTTCACGTCCTCCTTCGGAACAACCTTGGTAATACGAGTAGAGCTTGGTGTTGGACATGTTGAAGAATTTCTTTGTAAATTCCTTTCCCAGCGAGCTTAATTCGTGATGCGCTTGGTATCCAAACATGAACACAGATTCCCAATTGACGGTTCCATTTTGGATCAGGAAAACGCTGTCGAATTGGTTATTGAAGCCACCAAAGCCTCCGTCTGTAAGACCCGCAACGGCACCGTAGATGATGCCTCCTGGAAGCGACATCGAACCAGAGTTGATAGCTAGTCCACCTCCTCCAGTGGAAAGGTAGCGGTTCTGGAAATTGCTCGGGGCGGGAAGCCAATATGTAACATACACCTGGTCACCTCTGCCCGTATGAGAGTATGCAAACGTGACATTGCAATAATCGAAAGTTGCGTCTGGGTACATGTTCTGCCCTGTGACTGTGGTGTTCAAAACAGCATTGGTGACAACTGAGGTTGGGTCTATGGTGATACCAGGATAAAAGTCGTCAGAAGGCAATGAGGCCTGAGCATAGGATTTCGCGCAGATATTTGCGAGTGTAGCCGCATGCGTGAGAGCCCCAAATGCCGCGACAGCGAGGGAGGAAAAGGCAACGCGCATCGTGAAGTTTCCTTGTGATAAGTTTAACAAGTGTGGGGAATCAGACTGGGTAAAAGCCGGACAAGGGAGGGAGAGCAAAAGATGAGCGGAGGGACACAAGCCATTTCTTATATACTTCCTTTGCAGAGGCTATTGCTTCTATCAATCTAGGTATGTCGACTTGCGACTTATGCTGCCGGCAAGGCGGTAAAATAGCTTGGACAATTTCATGGTATACTGATTCTGAGTTTCCGGTAAAGAAACTTAAGAAAGTTAGTCGTACTCTGATCGAAACGAGCGTCCACCTAACTCCACCGCCACCATGGAAAGGCCCGAGATGAGTTGTGGGGAAATGCCCGAGATACTCCGCTCCGGCACTGTACAAGAGCCCTGTAAGGAGGAAAGACGCGTCACCATGCTGTAATTTTCATCGCGATCGTCTGAACATGGCCTTCTGTCCGCTATCGACGTACGGTACCAAGGAAGTAATAGCAGTGGTTATGCTTCAGCAATTGAGAATCTTCGTGGAATAGGAATCCGGATAAACGGCATGCTGTAGCCAAAAGCATTTCTGGTCACCGCACGTCGAAATAATAAATATGTGCAAGATCATGCCAAGAAACTCGACAATTAATTGCGTCGCATAAGGTTAAACTAAGCTTGTCGAGATTCGAGACGCCACCTCGGTGGTTTAAAAAGTTCCGAGCATGTGACCTTCCTCCTCCCCGACATGTGAATACAATCACCAGAGCAGCATGGAGGCACGAGAACCTCGGAAACATGAGTGCATGATGTACCAACAGGAGTGGAGGTCGAGTTGAGTTAATCGTTGGTTTTAAGGACCTACCGTGCTCATTTGGCGGACAGGCTTACTAAAGATGCCGCGAGGATGCGAAGCGAGGAAATAAAAGGGGGCGCGGAGTTCACGATCTACAGAAAAACAGCTCCACACAAAAAGCTTCTCGACTGCGAAAATGTACAATAATTTAGTACTTGCTTCGAAAGTTATAGAAAATTAGAAATCATAACATGCTACCGTGTTACTTTTTGAGTAGGAGAAGTTTCCAAGGTTGGCGCACGCGGCACGACTTGGTAGGTCTTACGAGCCTGGAGCCCAAAGTCCGTGTTTTCAGGCATTTTACTAGGAAGATAAATTTTAAAAAATTAAAAGATTAAAAGGTTAGTTAATAAAAAGCTTCGTTACCTTTTTGTTACTCTTGATTTCTAGGTCCGGTATTAAAATTATCTCTAGTTATTTTATAACTTTCAAGTAATCGCGATGACTTTAGTATTCGGAAGCCTGAACGCGGGTCGTGAAGCCTGAAAATCGCTTAAAAATATCCTAAAAACACAAACTTTGGGCCCTAGGCTTGTTAGGGATTCTCAAAATTTCGCA
>JAAMPI010001454.1:0-14348 GCA_013054445.1 Cudoniella acicularis | reverse complement strand
TTTTTTTTGGAGGGATGTGGGTGTTTGTTGAAATAAATTGGGTGTTGAGATAGATGATGAAGGCTGAAAATTGACGATGATGATGATGGTAATGGTGATGATAATGATGAGGTATCTGGGAATTCTACTTCCTTATGTACCTGGAATGTAACTAACTCTCCCCGTCTTTCACAGCCTCCCGGGCGAGGCTCTCAGCCTTCCCCTCTCCCATCAACTTTCCTACTACCACCCTTTCTTCCCTTCCCCTTCCATTTTCTGCCTCCCCAAAAACCCATTTAGGAAATTCAAAGTATCCGAATATTGATGTTTTCTCAGCCCGATGTCTCAGTTAGGCCATCAGGGAGCCTTGGGGGAAGGCTGTGCCAATATGTGGCGTTTTCGGTTGGCTTTTAGGGGTTCTTCTGGAAGGGGAACTGAATTCTTTTGGGAGGTCAAGACAATGATGCGCTTTCTTTCGGGTTTAAGCATGAGCGTTTCGTGCCGTATTGACTTTTCGCGAGGCACGAGGCACTGTTTGATGAGGGCGTTGAGGAGGGACGGGGATGACGAGGAAGTGGTGGCTGAAGTGAAGCTATACTTCGGGATTTTGAGACAACGGTGCGAAAAGAAAGATTGGGGAAATGAATGCAGAGAGAAGGTTGGATTGGACTGAAAGAAGACTATTGGTGCGAAAGTTTGAAAAGTTGTGTCAAATGCGTTGATTTTTGAAGTGTTCAATTCGCGCGGGCTTTAGCGATGTGCCCCTGAGCAGGGCTTAAAGAATTGGTGAGCGAGCGCTGAAAGTTCCGCGAATCCCCCTGCGCAAAGGCTCGTTGAATAAATTATCAAAAATCGCAGGATATTTAACAACGAAGCTTGAGTCTTCAATTTGAAAATCAATTCAGTTATATGTTTGATTTTAGGGTATGAATGTTATTTTTTTGATAAAAACACTTGGTAATCATCGTAGCTAGGTAGGTATCTGGTACCCAGCCCCTATTTCTTCGCTTGCTTGTCGGGTTGAGAAACCCGGAAGACTAAGTAGTTAGTACTATATATAGTTTTGAAATTTAAAAAAATATATGACAGCGACCGTTTCAGGCAGAGGATTCTTCCTACCCTGTTTCTTCTCGACTTTCAAGTTTCCTGCAACCGAAACCCCCTCCAACAGTCCAACAAAATCAATTCAGCACCCATCAGACCTAACAATAACATTATACCGATCTGTATCAAACTCCTGCCCACAAGTAACCAAATAATGGTTTTGTTGATTGCCCCCCTCTTTCGAGCACGAATTCTCCACATCCCTCGCGTAAGAAGCTAGATATCCACTTGCTACTGAGATCGTATTGCTGTTCTACATTGCCAACTCTTATTAGCACTCATTCCCATCATCCTGCCTCCTTATAAAGCCCCAACCCTCTTTCAACCAGGAGACTTATTTTAAGGGAGAGAGGAAGGGGAAACGCACATCATTACAAAAATAAATCGCCGAACTCCAAGAACAGCTAATGCGACTACACGTTCTGCCCCCAAGGTTAATGCGCGCGTTTATGCGATTGAGGTAGTTAATTCCATCATCTATTCTTCCTGCCGGGGCGAAGTCCCAGGGTTGGCCTGCCAGAGGGCAGCAGAGGATTGAGGCTTTGTTTAGAGTGGAGATGGCGAGTGGTGTGGATGGTGTGTTGGGGGAGGTTGATGGGGAGGATTCGAGGGCGGGGAGGAGGTGCGGGGAGAAGAAGGCGAGTTGGTTGTAGACTTCCTGTTGGTGTGGGAATTAGTGAATTTGTTTTGGTGGAGGGGTTTTTGGCAGGAAATGGAGAGAAGGGAGAAGATGTATCGTACCTGGACCGTGCCGTTCATTGTGAAGTTCAGGTTGTTGATGCTGAAGGCGAATTCCGCGATGGCAGTAGAATAACCCGGGAGTCCGACGGGTGGTTTAGGTGACGGCATGGGAGATGCATTGACGAATAGAGGCGATGCCGCGAGTATAATCACTTGAACTGTTGTGTGGAGCTTCATTTTGCTGGTAGATACTAGATACTAGATAGAAGGGATCGTCGCTGTAGGGACCTTAGAAGAAAAGCGGGGGCAGAGATCACTTATCGGAAGAGCTGTAATAAGTGGAGGGTCAGCATATATGTAGAGATTCGGGAAGCACATGTGTGTGCTCATAAATGGGAATTTCTGCAACTGAATACGAAGAGGTTGTCAGATAAAGAGGGTGGAAAGATAAACCTGCAGTGGAATATTGATCTGCCTGAATGTTACGGGGTAACGATACATCGTGTCAATTACTGACCCCGCGATGCGGGGTATGAAGTAGTATATATCAAAGCCTGTCAAGCCCACTCACTATATAAAATTCGAAATTTCGCTTAAAATCCTTTTGGCACAAGAAGTTGGACATCTTCTGAAACAACTCACATCGTACTTGTTAGAATTTGCAACATCAGACCGATCAGATATATTCCTTCGAGATGAAGTTCTGCAATCCGGATGAAGTCATTCAACAATTCAATTAACCCAGCCGAAGGTCAGGTTTCACCACGTGCGTAGGTGGCGCTTCAATATGAAGCGATAAATGAAAAATGTTTATAGGCTGATTTTCAACACTATCTGATTTTCAGAAGCACGATTGACAGGCTCGCATACAGTGGGGCTGTCGGGAGAACACGATTCATCCGTTTTTGCAATTCTAGAAGAATTTTGGAACGACAATTAAGCAGCTTTCGGATCTTCCGTGCATGGAAGAGAGGTGTGGAATATTTTAAACTTTGAGCTGCCACGGGTAATAATATCCAATCAATTTTTGACATCGCAACAACTTTGTCTATCGGCACATCCACCACTTAATTTTTTTTACTTCTGGTGATTGGGATGGGAAATTTTATATAAATGTGGCGTGAAGACGGCGTGAGATTACAAATTTTGAAAATGATAAGTGATCAAATTTAGGGAGAAGAGGAGAAAATAGAGATGAAATACTGAAGCACGCACGGAAGGAGAAATTGAAAATATATCGCTTGGAAGGGTGGTTATGAAAGAGGTTTCTTCATTGAGATTTGTAAGGTGCTAGGTGGGAATTCAATCTGATCACACTGTGGAGAACACCAACTTACTGTCGAATACTCACCGGCACCTACGCCTTAAGCATCCGCGACACGAAACACGAATTTAAACCCTCTCGCCTTTCCCTCCTTCAACATCTGCAATCCACTCGCAACACCACCCAACCCACCATCAACGACCTGAAACGGATGACCCGTCATTCTACCATCAGCTAGCATTCTTGCCACATACCGGAAGAACACATATGCCCATTCCGGATCACTCTTGACGAATTCTAGATTTTGAGGTTGTTTTGGCATGGTCGGTTTGTAGGCGCCTGCGTGAGCTGTTCCGACGTAGGTGTATAGGACAGTGATTTCCTTGGGAATAGAAGATTCGTCGTATTTATTTGCTCCTGAGACGACGGAGAGATAGGAAGGCTGAGAGGGTGTGGATAGAGAGAGCATTTGGGAAATGGGTATCCAACTGGAGGTTTTCTTACTGGTGATGGCATCGAATGCGTGATGACATGGTAACCCTTCGTCATTGAATTAATTTTTGCTTGATTGGTGAGAAAGAGGTCACTTACCATTCAATTTCTCCTTCACATGTCTTTTCATCTCCTCTTCGCCAACTCTGTAGTCTAGCAAGGCATCCCCGAGACGCTCGTCCAAAAGTGGTAAGAGATGTGCTGAGCTGCCTCCTGCAATTGCGATGATGGGGTGGATATTAGATGCACGAGCGAGTTTAATAGCAAAAGTACCTAGAGCACTGGATGCACCGTAGATTATGAGTGGCAGAGGCGGATCTGAAGGCAAACGCGGTGACCATGGTGGTGGGAGGTTTTGCCGGCGGAAGAGGGTGATCCCCGCCGTTGTGATGACAAGGGGGAGCGTTGCTGCTTCTATTCGGCGGAAATCAATATTAACGATGTCAAACTATGTTGAACAACGTTTTCGGAATGAAACATTAATAATAAATTCAGGCGTCTTACCTTCAAAACTCACATGATCAGGCAATTTCAACACTGTGTGCAACGGTGACACTGCATACTCCGCAAACGCGCCATGAGGAGCCATCATAGGATGGAATGCTGCGACTCGATCCCCAACAGCGAACTCTCTTGTCTTCTCTACATTTGAGCCAAGCGCATGGACATAACCGGCGATATCGTCTCCACTGTTGAGAGAAACATTCATTGAAGTTAAATGATCCCAATCTGTGCCACTGGTCAGCGAAATACTAATTATGAAAGACAAACAGAGATATTACCCTTCGGGTTGGATCCTGCCACGACCACCTTGATCACGACTTCGTCAGGATCTGGCTGTGGGATTGGAACATCGTGGATCTCGGTCCAGAGTTCTGGTTTTGGGTGAACAATGACTTCTTTCATCTTGTCTCTTGCTGCAAAACACCACAACCCAAGTAGCGAATTGAGTTTTGTCTTTGTTTTGATTTTCCTTTTCTGCAGTCGTTAATTCTTTTTTGTTGAATTGATCGTTTCGATTTGCGAAAGGTTGAAAACGCTTTCAAAACCCGACTCACGAAACTGCGAAATCAAAGACCAGGGCGAGGCTCATGGCCACTCGGCCAAATTCCGTGCTGCCAGCAATCACATCTCATTAATTTTCATATATTACAAAGAAATGGGTGGCGGAAATTGTTGGTTGACAATCATAGTGATGTAAGCAGGCTGCATGCGGGATGATGCTGCTGCTGAATGGTGATGGTGTTGAGATGTTTGGGAAACGTTGCATGACCCCTGTCCTCTTCGGCCGCAAAACCCGCCCGCCTCGGCAACTTTTCTTGCGGATTTCAACCACTTTTTCTCTCCCCTCCTCCATCGTGTGTCGAAAATATGTTTGATAAACCCGCAATCCGGAGGTTTCTCGTCTAGAGACTGAGACCCCTCTAGTTGCGACGAAAGAACTCAAGACAGGAGGCTACAGCTCCGACAATTCTGAGGCCGAGGCTAGATCCAGAAATATGACGGCACACATTTAAGGGGGCGGCAGTCTCACAGCCAGGACATCGGACGATATGAAAGTAGACTTAACCTCTTTCACGCGCAGCAAAAGAGGATGTGGCGTTGTCTCAAGAAGAACATCAAATTTCGATTTCCTGATCAAGGACAACTTTGACTTTGCAGTGGGGTTCTAGTGCAGCAGAAGCATCAAGCTGACCGCAATGAGGGGTCAAAGCTGCAGAAACTTGAAGCACTTCTTGTGTCACCACAACCAAGTCTTCGGATCGCGCCTCGCTACAATCCAGTAAGAAGCCGCCGATGACTGAAAACCATTCATGATGAACAGAGAACCTTGGAGGCATCACACCCAGAACCTCCAACTAGAAGTGGCGTGCTGCTGTGGGTCCAAACGTTAAAACATCTTCCGCACTCCTTATTATCTGATACCCGCGCCAACGCGGACGAGGGTCCAAGTGGCCACGTCGATTTTTTTTTCAGCTCCAACTTCTTTCATGGACCTGCATATAAGTGGGTTCTTGAATTGTGTCTATGTCCTCGTCACGAATTCCTCTGGAAAGAGTCTTTAGGTCCAAGGCCAACAGTACCAGCTCGACGAACTCAGCCAATTCTGACACCACAAGCCCCATCGCACGAGACGTGACCAACCGACCAGCAGCAAAAATGTCGTCGCCTGTAACGATGGGAGGTCCTCGGGGGGCGAGGACCCCAAAAATGCTCGAGTATGAGCGACAAGCAGAAGAACGAGCCAAAGAGCAAGAACGGATGGCAGATGAACGCGACCGCATGCTTGAAGCCGAAGATCGAATTCGAAAAGAGCAAGAACGGATTGCGCAAGAAGAGTACGAAATGGAGCAGTACTACGAAGCTGAGGCCTTAAAGCACGCTGAGGAGCTGAGGATCCACGAAATGGAAATGCGGAAGCATCAAGAACGCGTGAGAGCTCATGAGAGAAGACTCCAAGACCATGAGGCCAGTGCTGAAGCCTTTGCAAGAGTGATCGCCATGCCCGCCAAACCGGGCAGAGATAGACAAATCTCGCTCTTTGCGCCAACCAAGAAACCTTTGTTGAACGGTAGTGCGGAGACGAACGGAAATGGAGCGCCGGCGCAATTTCCTGGTGCTTGAAGGGGGGTCATCACGTGATCAGAATTCAACTTTAGACAGCATGAAGCCATGAAGATTTGGACGAGAACACGACCCCGATTATGGAGCAACTCAACAAAAGCCTATAAAGACAACACATGAAAAATGGCCTCATCGACTTACGGTTCTTCCTCACCCCAGCCAAGCGCTGGAAATTCTTGGAAATGGCAAAAATGGCAGAGCCATCAAAAATACCAAAACTTCACGCCAGCCTTCTCGAAGGCAATCGCCTAGTCAAGCCATTCTATCAACAATTTCCGGATTGTCGAACTCGATCTGCGCCATGCTTTGGCCCAGCCTCCTTCAAGGCGGTATCTGTTCCAAAAATGGCGGAGTAAGCGTTAGCTTTTACTTTCAGAAGCACTGGCTCCACAGAACTTTGAAAATTCGATGAATGTCCGGTATTCCAGATTCCGGCCGCTTTTTCGACAAGAGTGGCGATGTTAGAACTCAATGGCTTGGTTTGAGATAGTGGGGCGGGGCCGATTTGGAAGATGGAGTGTGAAATATCGGAGCGGCGAAGAGGCCCCGACTTGCTCCTGCCCCACTGCTGCCTCGATGAGAGCCCTTATTCTGGTTCGGTCTTCACATCTTTGATTGTGGAAAAAAAAGACTTTTTGGGACTTGTGGACTATCGTATCGGTTGTATGATTAGTGGTGTGCATTTGGATCATTCCCGAATGAATCGGAGTGAGTTTTTTTGGGAGATGGTCGTCTGGAGTCTTAGAAGAAATACTAATTAGAGGTGAAACCCATGTAATGTAATAATTTCAAAGAGTTTTACATGAGAAAACAAGTGAGGTCTATATGAATGATTATCGTGAGTAGATTTAAGAGACGGCAGATAAATAAGATATCTTCAAGGCTATCATCCCTGCAACTCCCCACCCTTCTCATTCTCGTCCTGCCTCTTTTGCTTAGATTCCACCTTCTCAGGGAATACCCCTTCCATCGGTTTCTGAGGTAGAAACTTGGGATTAAATCAGAGTTACTGTCTTAGGTCTCTGAAGATCACAACGGGAGGGTTGCCAGCAGCCAGCGTACCTGAAAAGAATAATGAAATTTACCATTCTCCTTAGGGGGCATATTCATTATTGCACCCCTAGTATAACCCTCCCTTTGAAAAATGAAAGTAAACAAGCAACGAAAGAATATTGTAAACTTACTTTATCTGGGTGCCGTATTCGAGAAATTTGTTCCATCGCGTTGAGATCAGGTGAAGGGCCGCCGTGCAATGCAAAGATCTTATCTTCAATGATTGCCGCGATTGGCAGGTAGCTGAACAGGTCCATAAATAATTTCCAGATCTGTGGATTATATCGCATTTTGCACTGGCCATAGAATCCAACTATCTTGGTTGCAAGCTTAGTTTCAGAATTGCCACGCAGGAGAAAGAAATTCCCCTTATACTTTATCTTATAAGCAAGAAGACAAATAGTTTCTATCGACTGCTTGCCCCTGGTGACATAATTACCAAGGAACAAGTAATTTGATTCGGGGGGATGTCCGGCCGTTTCAAAGATATCGAGAAGATTGTTGTACTGGTTATAGATACTACCACCGATCTGATTTGCAAAAAGGTCGTTAGCGACTCAGCTATAGAGTTTCAAATGAAAGCACGTTCAGCTTGATGGTTCTACACATCTTTATAGGGGCCGTGAGTTCTAGGAGAATAGGCTGGGAGATTAACACTTCCCGAGCCTTCTCACACAGATAACGAATCTCCTCTTCTAATTGTACTTGTTTGCCTGACACAATTCTTCTGACCACAAGGAGTTTGTCGATGATATCCTCTAGATCTTGACCAACCTGCAAGGATTTATTTGGCAATATCTCATTTACCGTGACTGGGACCTTCCCTGACTTGGGATCGGGCGATATAGAGCGTGTTGCATTTTCATGAAGAGGGCTGTCGATGGGGCGGATTTGACTTTCCTCGATTTCCGAAAACTGTTCACGACCCATCATCCTGAATCCTCTTTCTGCGACTTGATAATATCCTCAAGAATACGTGCCTGGGAATCCGAGGCTGCTTCCTTGGTGTTCATCGAGGCTTCGTCTCCATCACTTTCGTCTTCGTCAAGGACTTCCTTTTTCGCAAGCGCTGTCACATATGCTCTGATAAGGCTCTGCTTCCTCTGCACTGCAGCCCCTAAAAACCTCTCCTTCAGTAACTGCCTCCTAAGGTCTCTCCAAAATTCCCTGTCATCGTTCTCATAAGCTGTCCGCACAGAGCTTTCTCCTTTCGCGCTCTTGGTTGCCGTCGTATTGACCACAATCCAATTGATCGACTCACGTATATC
The DNA here is from genome assembly GCA_013054445.1 of Cudoniella acicularis. Taxonomy (NCBI): domain Eukaryota; kingdom Fungi; phylum Ascomycota; class Leotiomycetes; order Helotiales; family Helotiaceae; genus Cudoniella; species Cudoniella acicularis. Next base: position 5,882 of record JAAMPI010001454.1, on the reverse strand, counting down.
TTTCAAATTATCCCCTTGGTTTTGCAGCCGGGTCTCCACACGGCCCAATCCACCCAGTATATAGAGTTTTAAGTTACACCAATAGCCGCAGTATGTGTAGATAACTTCAGCCTGATGTCTGCCAAGCCTTGCATCTCGCCATTCCCAAATCTGATCTTCCGCCAAACCCGCTTGCCTTTCTTTTTTTATCATCTCCCAATGCATTGTATTTTCGCAGGACGGTATGGATGAAACGTAGGAGATCTTCGCACCCTGTAATCCGATCATCGAGTTCTTTCCGTCGTTCGCTATTTTCAGCGTCGGCAGGGGCTTGTGATACTTCGCGTTGAACTCGTCGAAGAGCCTTGCATAGGCTCCCAATTTCGCGCGTAAGTTCGTCATGTTCACCGCAAGCTTTTTTCGCGTTTTGGAACGTGGTCCATGCGAGTTGGAGGATAGTAATCACGGGGCCAACCGAGGGTTCGAGGCTCATTTCTGTTTTCGGTTCAAGGTTTTGACGTGGGTGAAGGTTGTATCTGAAATGCAGAGCCTTCGTGCTTCGTATGGCATCGCAGCTGCCCCGCCGTTATTTCTTTCCCAGGGGCATGAGGATGGGCCGCAGTAAAATCGGGAGTGGAATTTTATTTTGTCATAGTCTTGATGCTGGCTGAAGTCACGGTGACGCAGGTTCACGCAAATCAGCCTCACTTTCTCGAAAACCTTGGGTCGCACAACCCGTGGCGTGCCGGGCATCCAATCACTGGGTTTGCCAGTTGTCTCCCAATATCGTTCGTTTTCGACTTCCTCGACAGTAAACTAATTTGGTTTGCTTTTTTGTGAATTCTCATATGTAAGCAAAATGCCTAGAACAACCTTGGCCGGACTTTTACTCATCTCCCGCTTTTCCTAGTCCGATTCTGTCTGAATAGTTGTTGGCTGAGGTAGACACTGAAGCTAAGAAGAAAAATGTCTGAGAAGCTGTTGAAAGGAGGGGTTATTGTGTGATAGCCTCCATGAAACGACAAAGGCAATTTCTAGTTTCCCAAAGACATAATAATCTGTTCCCCTCCCAATGCGCATTCGCTTGAAACCTTATTATATTCTAGAATGGTCAACCTCAAGTCAGGTCGTAAATTAGCGGAAGCCCAGGAAAGAGATCGCACTTCCGAGAAAATAGTCCTGCCTGTGGTGCCCCATGATAGCTCCCCGAGAAGAAAAAGCGCTTTCATTACCAAGAGCCCAGCGCCGTTCACAGATAGAAATACGCCAGCAGAGATCCCTCTTCGTCAAACCAGTGTAACTGCCTCGGGCTTGGTGGTTTGCAGCCAGACTTTTGAATCGGTGTACGCAGTACAATATCCAAGTCTCTCATAGCATCCAGGCTTCAACAACGATTTCCCCACAACAAGGATGTTGTAATTTGTCTTGGAGAACCCCTTGTATCTGTAACACCGAATAAGAAGACACAAGACCGCTGCTGTGAAGGGCTCAGGGTCTTTGACAGGTGGACTGCTGATCTGGGATGTATTCTGAGAGGCCCGAAGCATCCAATGACGGTCAACCATATCCACTCCATTATGTGATTTTTGAGAGGGTTTCTTGGCCTGGAGTAAACAATCTGGCCAAAATTTCCAACTCTCATTGAGGTATTTCAATTGGTATGTGTTTTTGCGGAAGGGATCAGCAACCTCCAGAATGGCCTGAAAACACGGCACACGCATTGTCAAGATGCTACCATATACCTCTCCATAGGGGTTTAGAGTCGCAAGGTCACACTTACAAGCAACGAGCGAGACGAATGATGTTGCCTTCACTTTTGGTGGAGGGTCGAGGTAAGAAACCGCTTCGTTGATGGAGGCCCAGGACCAGCTCGGTGACATCTTCAACTTACCAGTCTCTGAGGAAAGACAGACTATAGGATGACCCGGAGGAGTATTTATGGGGCAAGACCAGCAAAGGTCAGAGACCAAGTTATCCTTCCACAGACCTGCCAGATAGACTGAAGAGACGTTTTGTTGAATCTTGGCAGCAATTCCCGAGATTGCAGGGAGCTTGTCTGCATCAATTGTGAGTTGCCGCTGGCTATAATCATGCACAATTTGATGCCAAGTCTCGTATGCCGCAGAAGGCGCCCAGGTTCGCACCGATAGCTTGCCAAAAGCACTGTAAGTGCTGCATTCGCACAAGCTTTCCGAATTGCACTGCCACTTAGCCTCAGTAGATGTAAATTGAATGATTCGACGAGACAGAATTGCCTCCTGACATGCCCAGCCTCGGGTTGACAGGGGACCGTGACACAAATTAGAGAGATACTGAGAAGATCTCGGCCGGGATCTTAGTAACCTTGAGCCACTTCCACGCAATGGTATCTGGCTCTCAAAAACCTCGGAGGGTGATCGTACACGTTTAGCGTTCAAGAACGATACATTTGCATTTGGCGAGGAAACGGCACCAATGGTAATGTAGGCGTTTTCGTAGATATTAGCCATATTGGAGGACTCTACCTGCCAATCTAGTTCGTTGTCTTGAATAATACACAATGAGTCCACCCAAATATACTGGATGTCAAGTCGGTAGGAAAAAGTGATGGCGTCCTGCACAACTACCGAAAGTTGTTCCCAACTAATATGCTGCTTTCTCGATGCAAATGTGGACATTGTCGTTTTAAGGAAGTCCACCCCACCCCAACAATAACTAAGAGCGGCGTATTTTATGTCGAATTGCTCTGGAGTTGATTCGATAAGTCGAATTTCTTTTGTCTTGCTGCCAACGAATAGCAACGCTTGGGAGCGCCTTTCGAGATTACTTGTTGGCATGCACTGTGTGTTAGGAGACATTTTTGAAGACATCTCCTGATGAATTCCGTGGTTTTATTCGATGCAGCAGATTCAGGAATATCGTTTCCAAATTCCAAGTGTGGGATTGGCGCTGGACTGCCTGAATAGAGTATCAGTAAAGGATGAGCAATATGACCTCAAAGTAATAGTAATAACATTCGATTCAAACAGAACATACCCATAGGGTTGTAAATCTCAATGGATACGGGATCGAATCCTTGAGCGCTAACCTGTACACTAGCAGTCCTTCCTTCATCACGGCAAATCCACAAACCAATTATTTTAACGCCTGGCTGCTGAAAGTCGGGAAAGATCCGGTATACAGCTGAAACAATGAACTGGCAATATGAACAGCTAACTAAAGCCCCCTTTGCATCTTTGTAAAGATTCATAGTGCTGCGAAAATAGCTTCTTTTAGAGCCAAAGGGATTGATAGAGATGTTCCAGAAAGGATTGAGATTGTTACAGAATTTGCATCTCCGACAGCATATTTGCTTTGCTCGACGAGCCTTCAGAGCACAGACTAACCAGATCCGAAAATAGAGTGGTCGCGGAAAATAGTACTGGCGCTGGTGGTCATTGGAAACCGGCTTTAGAGAGAACTTTGTTAGGCTTTGGCAGAAATCTGCACCGGGCGGTTAGATGGAATAACGATGAGAGAAATCAATCCTCACTAGATGAAACGATATGTGAATCGGGCACATCAACCTCATCAACCACTCCCACCTGTGCAACCTCCGAATCCAGAGCCAGAACCATATTGAAGATTTGAAAATTGTGTCAGTGGCCACAAAGACAACGGATGTCCTGAGAGTAATCTGCCTGCGAACAAACAAGGAAGCTATCATCAACGCCCAAGAACTAAGGAAGAAGACAAACAAGCATGTCAGTCTTCTTTCCTCGACGAACAATTTCGGCTGGATACTCGGGTAATCAGCATGTATAACCTCGCACTGCAATCCGGATACATAAAGTAGAGGACTCGGCGGTGCACTTCACTAGAGGCACGCATAAAATGAAGCTGATATTTCTAGTCTAGCGAATGCACAGGCTCGAAAGGGCGGTCTATGGGAGGTGGATGTCCGACCAGTACATCATTTTTGATGCAAATAGCGGAGCCTGTCTTGTATCCAATAGCGGTAAATCGAGGATGGCAAGGCATAGGGAGTACTGATGAGGTCACTAAAGGGCTTTTGTCGAGTTCAGCTAGCGAAGTAAGTTACCTGAGGGTCGGAAGTTGTGATTTCTTCGAAGGTGAATGAGATGAAAGTACTTGAAAGGACCAAATATTTAGAAACAATCGCGGGGTGGCTGGCGGTGCTTTTCTTGCTTACATAAGCAACCCTCTGTCGCGAAAGCTGGGCGCACCTCTGCTTCAACAACGCGAATCCACGAAAAGGAGAGCTCACCGTCTCTAATCTTCAAGGTTACCTCACTCAATCGCGCCGATTATGGCTTCGCAAACCATCGCCTCGTCCATGCAACCTACTGATGTCTACGGAGGAGGTAAGCTGGTTTCCCCAGCCACCCCGCAAGCTCTACTAACAGCATTTCTACAGACGAAGTATCAGCAATTATCCTCGATCCAGGGTATTCGAGTGTACGCGCCGGATTCGCAGGAGAGGACACCCCTAAATCTTTTGTCAATTCACATTATGGTGTCGCCGATGGCAGATCCGTATTTGGCGACGATGCGATCCATAACCCTTTGGCTGGTTTAGAGATTCGAAATCCCATGTCGAAGGAGGGCATAGTAGAAGATTGGGACACAGCGACTCAACTATGGGAATACGCGATCACGTCACGACTTACGAGCTTCAAGCAATCCGACCCACGAACGAACGGGCTGAATGACGACTCCAAGGATATAGACATAGAGATGGAAGGAGTAGATGAAGGGGAGAAGGCACTGGAGGAACACCCACTGCTAATGACTGAAACGGCATGGAACACTACGAAAAACAGGGAAAGGTCAATTGAGATTGCCATGGAATCTTGGGGCTGTCCAGCTTTCTGGTTGGCACGAAACAGCGTTTTGGCGGCGTTTGGCGCAGGGAAAGCGACAGCGCTGGTCGTGGATGTGGGAGCTTCAACAACATCAGTGATTTCGATACACGACGGTCTCATTCTCAAGAAGAGCATACAAAAGTCACCTCTAGCTGGAAATTGGCTATCCTCGCAGCTCAGATCACTTTTCAGCACCACCGAGCCTAAAGTCGACCTTATTCCACATTACCTGATTTCCTCGAAAACACCCGTCGATGCTGGAGCGCCCGCACAAGCTGTATACCGCAAATACGAGAACAACATTCCAGAAAGCTTCCGCGCGTTAGAAGAGGAGCGCGTTTTGACCGAGTTCAAGGAGTCAGTGGTGCAGGTATGGACTGGGCCAGGCCGATTGGGTTCTGCGAACCCTGCAGGTACCACCAACATCGACTATGTCAAGGCACAACCTGGCCGAGTCTTTGAGTTTCCTGATGGCGCAAACCAAATGTGGGGTGTTGACCGAATGAATGTTGCAGAAGGCATGTGGGATGAGAAAGCCGCACTCCCGGTGCCTGGAGAGCCACCAGTTACAAAAGCACAAACAATACCCGAGATGGTCAGGGCATCAATCGGAGCCGTCGATATGGATCTACGCGCCGCGCTACTGCAAAACATCGTAGTGACCGGTGGTACCTCCCTAGTAAACGGCTTCACAGACCGACTACACAACGAACTCACTGCCATGTACCCCGGCGCGCGCATCAAGATCCAAGCCGCAGGCCTGACAGCAGAACGAAGATTTGGTTCATGGATTGGAGGCAGTATCTTGGGAAGTCTAGGCACATTCCACCAAATGTGGATTTCGCGAAAGGAATACGAGGAATTTGGCGCTAATGTGGTAGAAAAGAGGTGTAAATGATAAACCAATTTTGTGTGTGCTCGATGATGGATTTGAGAGAACTCAAAAAGTTTGCTTTGCAGCTTTGCATTCCGGGCGACTGAGAGGCTGGCTTGCTGATTTGGAACTGGCCGGTGGCTGGCTGGCGTATGGTGTTTGACTTGCTGGATATACCTCGATTA
>JAAMPI010001453.1:0-14348 GCA_013054445.1 Cudoniella acicularis | reverse complement strand
TCGTGGGAGGCATAATTATTGTGGTTTTTTTTTAGGTGGGTGCGGGGTCGCGAATGCCCATAAAAACACAGACTTATCTGACCAGGCTCGTAACGAGCCTAGAGCCCGCTCGAAGCCCGTGTTTTTAGGTATTTTACTAGGAATATAAATTTAAAAAGTTTTAAGTAATAAAAAGGTTAGTTAATAAAAAGCTTCTTTACCTTTTTATAACTGTTGATTTCTAAGTCCTATATTAAAATTACTTTTACTTATTTTATAACTTTCAAGTGATCGCGATAACTTTGGTTTTCAGAAGCCTGAACGCGGGGTCGTGAAGCCTGAAAATCGCTTAAACATATCTTAAATCCACGGACTTTGGGCCCGAGGCTCGTAAGGTGTACAAGGGCAATTTATTATTCTTTTTATATTCTTAAAACTGTAATTTGGTCCGAGAGGCGTTTAGCAGCCCAGGTTAGTCTTCAATTGTAACGGTAAATAATATTTTTATTATATTACCCAGCAATCATATTATTAAGGAGGCGCAGGAGCTGAACTCGAGTGGCGCTTGAGAGTCCGTTTGAGGAAAATGGCTTTATTGCTTTTGTGAATACTGAGCCACCTCTAAATTCTTCCCGATTGCCCACCTCCGTTTTCTGTGTCCATCTCTTTTATCACTAAATATTATATATCTTCACCCCTGCACATCACACTACCTTGGCATCAAATGGGGAAACTAATTTTCGCATTCGGCCCCTCGGAGCGCTATTTCTTGAGCGAAGGGCAACACTCTTGGATGTAAGTACCATGCGCATTTCCGCAGTTGGTCTTGTTAGGCACGTCTCATCCCACACTTCCAGGAACGACATTCCCGAATCTCTCGACACCAAGCTTAGCAATTTCGCTGGTACGCTAGATACGAAAGGCACTCCTTTCTCCCGCCCATCATGGATATGTTGTGGCTTCGGGCCCCAAAACAGCTATCTACTCGCCTTCAAGCAGGGAAATTCTTTCACAATTTTTCACGATGATCTTCCTCCGAAACTGGAAGCTTGGCTTTTCGACCCAATATCCGGGGCGCATTTGAGAGATGTCGGTAGTCTGCAGGTAACTCTTGGAGAGTACGATTCGTTCTTCGCGATGGATAAGAATGGATTCCGTTGGGATGGATTGCCTCCCGGGCTAGAAGAGTGGATTCAAGCGGGTTTCAGACCCGCAGGAGCAGAAGGCTTAGCGGAAATGCCGAGACTTGTTGCGTTGGGAAAGGATCGGGAATTTGTCTTGGTCACTTCAAATGGAACCTTACGCACTGAATGCAGTTCTCAGCTGCGTGCTTCGCTCCTGGAGTTATCTGGTTCGGTAGCTACAATAACAGTATGTTACCTTCATTCAGTTACTTTGAAGCATGAGAGTACATTGCTAAATTTGCGGAACAGTTTATGGCAATAAATGCTTATAGTGAAGAATCAGAATTTTTCCTTACTCTGAAAACTCGAGAAACTCCAATGTACCACGTCACGGAAACGAAGAGAGAATTAGCAGCCGGCACAAAGGAACTTGCCGATGTCCTCACTGAGTCTTTTCGCAGAGAAAAGTCATTTGCTGAGGCACTTGCTGCAGCAAAAGCAGCACAATCAGTAAACAATCAACTGTCGCTCACCTCCCTCAATATTCAAGCCTCTCCAAATACTCAGTATCCTCGAGACACACGATCTACGGCAGGAATGGACTATTTACTCTCTCCTCAAAATATCCAAGCCTCTCCAAATACTCAGTATCCTCGAGACACACAATCTACGGCAGGAATGGACTATTTACTCTCTCCTCAAAATATCCAAGCCTCTCCAAATACTCAGTATCCTCGGGACACACAATCTACGGCAGGAATGGACTATTTACTCTCCCCTCAAACTATGTACAGCCAGGGCTTTAATGGTCAAACACTTTCCTCAGCACGCAGCTTCAATGATTTAAGGAGTGCGAATAATGCGATGCAAATGCGTCAGCGAAATCAGCAATTTCATATGGCTAATCGAGCAGATGTGGGACAAGCCCAACTTGCTGCTCAACTTAGGATAAATGAGAGTCAAAGGCGAGGATCAGAGGCAATCTTGGACGCTATTTGGTGATGAAGAAGGACTGCGAGGGATCCTGGTGCAAGAGAACAAAGTGATATGAAAGAGTTTGGTGGGTTTGAATAAATAGTATCTCTCTCTAGTAAATATTCATGATTCTTTCAAGTGGCTAAAAAAATCTCTCATTGTTTATATCCGCCTCAAAACTCTACTCACTAGTTACTGTCATATTCTATATAATAATATATCTGGACTTTCATTACTGCCCTTTAAGGTAAGTCGCAGCTTGGCAAAGAAAGTCCCCAACCTGACCGAAGGCGCCGTTAGCGAGTTTTCATGATAGCCAGGAAGATACCACCATACCTTATGGAAACAGGTCACGTTCGCTACGGCATCCCTCACAGACTCCCAAATCGTGTAATCAAATGGCTGTCCGGTGTGTCCATCACTGGTTTCAATCTTTAGCAAGCTGATAGCCTTCTGCTCCGCCTCGGGGAGGGTTGCAACGTAGGCCTGGAACTCGTCTATAGCCTTTCGACTTGGCAAAGTATCGACGCTTTGGTCCTCCAACATGATACGACCTAGCTTTGCGATCCAGTCAATTGTCACAGGGCGGACCCCCTTCTTCAGTTGATTCTGCGCTATCTGGAGAGGCTTCAGAGCTTTGCCAAGCGGATGATTGATAATCATGCGAATATCTGACTCGGAGAACATCTGCTTGCTGAGCGGGTTTCGCATCACGCCGTCATTCGATGCTATTGCCTGGGCGAGTTCCCACATGTCCCATGCGTAATTATCTTCACTTACAAAGAAATTACTCTTGGGAATATCAGCGATCTTATCGCCAAGCATGGTTTCTGAGTTGACGTACGTCTTCTGCAGGTGTTCTCTTTCTATATGCGCGAGTGCTGATACCGAGAGCTCTTCCATAGACTCTGGCAGTGCTGCCTGTAGAAGTACTTTGCGCCTTACCAGTCTCTCCCGTATGGCGTCCGGTTCAAGTGGCGGATCTTGGTTCTTAGCGCAGCGGACAATTGTTTCGAAATCCTCAATAATTGCTCACAACGGTTCGGTGTTTCCATGATCGCCTTCGCTGTCTCTCGCGCTGAAAGCGGTTGTGCTATTGGAACGGCTGCATTAATACGGCCTTCGCTGATTGCCTGGAGATTTGAAAGAACTTCCTCGTCATTTGCTAAAATCCCACCTAGTTTGTGGATCGCTTCAATTTCTTCTCGAAGCAGCCTAGCCTCGACTTTCAAAGATTGATAACCTTCTTCAAGTCTTTTCTCAGCCGATAACCAATCTTCCTCTGTCCTTGGGGTACGCTTCAATACCGAATCTGTAGCAGAGGGGGGTTTTGCCGCAGACATCTTGCCTTGTCTGTTTTGGAGGTATCGCCTTGCTGCTTGATTGCTGGGGTCAATGGCTGTAAGAGCGGAAGCAATTCCCGATGCCATGTCTATTGAATTTCATCAGACATTACTCTATGGATGGAAGGATATACTATAATAATGCAGAGTTTCTATACCTTTGTCCCCAAACCTTTCCCATACTTTGAGAAGATTCTCGTGCACTTCAACACTTGACGGTTGCTCGTCAAGAGCCTCGTAAAGCTCAATAAGCTCGACTACTTCTCCATCCGTCCTATACGCCATGATAGCTGCTGTTTGTTTTGCTGTCTCGTCCACGATCTGGATATAAAGTTCGTGTAGGACTTTTGGTGGAGAAACTAGGGTGCCTTGACTGATACAGGGGTAGTTTCTCATTGGAAATGTAGACGTAGCATTTTAGGGAGTGTGAAAATAGTAATAAATATCCATCCAATACCAAGGGCATGCGGGTGTCGGGGGTCTCGCTTGCCAAGTCAAATGCACAAGTCCAGTAGGGGTGGACCACATCACCGTCCATGGGCTGATCTCACTAGCCTTGAGGTTAGTGCCTAGTTGAGATCCCTTGAGTGTGCCAATAGGAAAATAGTGATCCATCCACGCTGGCTCCGCTTCGACAATCGAAAGCTTAGGTCCCTCCAGCCTTCTAACGGGATCCCCAATTTCTGAAGTATTTGTTACGGTTTTCTCTCTTTTCCTTTCCTTTGAACTTGTGCAGAAAGTCAAGAGATGAAGTGGTCATCGTCACGTCTAGTAATCTCGCGCAATCGGACACAGGCATCAAGAGTTGCAGAGAGCCCAGAAACTGTAGCCTTGTCGAAGAATGCACTTTGCGAAAAGTGGCATCAGGAAGTAAAGGGGTCTTGCGATTTGTCGGCATTTCTCTCTGCAGGCTCTCCTCCAGTGAGCTCCTTATGTGTGGCAACGCTGAACCTAGCCACCGCAGAATATTTGAAGGCATGGCAACCAAAACTAGCTCGACCGTCGACAGAATGCGACGAAATTATGCAAGGCTCTATGAAAAAAGAGCCACCCACTTCGGTTTGGAGCGCCATTAAGATTCCGACTCTGTGAGGCTGGTATTTCTGGTGCCAGGGCCAGGCTATTACAACAGTTTATGGAATCCGTAAGTTGTGCCGTGTAGGAACTGTAGTAGGGGTTTAGGGCAAGTTCGGATAACACAAGACGGTGCTCTCTAAGTGAAATAGAAAAAAAAAAGACCACTCCCTTCTGTTTATGTGGAATTGCATTCAAGGTGTTTCTCTGCCGTGAATATACACTGGCTATGTATTGCTGTAAAAGAGCTTCCTTACCTGGCCAATTTAGTGTTCTTAGCCCTGACGAGCCTGTAAGTCGGTAAAATTCAGGGCATTTTTTAACGATTTTCAGGATTCGCGACCCCGCTATTGGACTTCTACAAACCAAAGTTGTCGCGATCACCTGAATGTTATAAAATAATTAGTAATTATTATTGCATGGGGCCAAAGTAATCATGAGGTATGGAAAGCAGGTATTTTTTTTGTTAGCCGGCTTTCAAAAGTTTAACAACTTATTGGTTCTGATTACTTGGAAGGTTCCTTGAATTCTATAGACACTCGGTTCAGCATCGAGCGCATTTCACAACGGGATGTTTGTTTTCGCAGGTTTGGTTCGCACTTTGGTTAATCTACAAGACTTTCCTTCCTAACAGAAGCTCCGGTAAATAGATCCCTTGCTCGATCCGAAATTATGAGCTCGATTGTTGAGGATATATCTCACAGGGAACGATAATCCTCTTCGAGGTCATATCAGACCGGCCATCTCCAATCTTTCGAAGGCCAAGCGTAGTGACCAAATCTACCGTGTATGAAGACCCCTTGTAGCAATCCCCATCTTCGCAGTCATGAAACTCTTCTCCAATCTGAATCTGCTCGCCACGATCGGGGAATAACAGCCGCAACTGAGCTGAGTGCACGCCGAATTGAAGCGCAATGTCGCGACCCAGAATTGCCATCTGCCGAATGCTGTCTTCCATCTCGCTCTGAATGGAGCTATTTGACATGCTAGATACTTCTGAGAGTATGCTCATGACTCGATCAACGGTCTTGTCAATGTTGTTGGCACTGAGTTTCAATAACGGGCCTTCGGGCGCGGGACTGCCTTCACCATTTACCCCTAATGCTGCATTGATACACTGAAAGGTAGCTGATCGCCAGTTGTTGGCGGTTTTGTCATGGTGGAAAATCGTAAAGTTCTCGTTACCAGAGGCTGGATAAAATATTTGGTTAGCAAGCCCCCCAAAAAGCTCATCTGCTAGGGAATTGAGCATTGATTCTGCATGGAAATCTTACTAGTGTATCCTTCAATTATTTTTAGCCATGGATTGTACACCTCCATGAGTTGTGTCTGCGCTTCCCCGGGACCGAACGCACCAAAGCCAAAAGGTGCGGAAAAGAATTGTTCGTATAAGATGAACCAGATGGTACTTTTGAGCAAGAAGTGACATTTCCCTCGGCCTTCCCGACCGAGAAAGTTGTATGGGTCCAAGTGCGGGCCTAGATGCTGTTTCTTGGGAATAATTAACTCTTTGTTGCTGGGTGCGGTTACCAATTCGATCAACCGTTGCAGTTCCCTGAAGTTAAGCTTCAGTTTGTCGTCAGTCCACCCCTCATCGACGTGTTGATTGACTAGGAGTTGCCCCACGAGTCTTTCAACCTCTTTGGCGTTGGTAGCCTTGACTGTCTCGAGGTGATTATCTTTTTGCCTGAGCGCTCTGCTGTGTTCAACGTTGAGAGTCTTGAGGCGATTTTCGTGTCTTTGCGTGACCAAATTCATGTCGTAATCATGTTTCCTCTTGGAGTCCTCCATGCTCTTTGAATGCTCTCTTGTGAGCGTCGTGATTTGATTGTTATATTGCACCACTATGTTCCTGTTGTCTATCGATGCTTGTCGAAATTGCGATTCGGCCACCTCGAGTGCTCTTCTCAGGTCGTCATTCTTCTTTTTTGCCTCTTTGTATGCTTTAACTTGCGCATCCAGTTGATATTCTAGTTTCTGCTTCTCGTCCAATGCACTTTCTGCCCAGTCCAAGAGACTCTCTAGCGGATGATCTCGTTGCCGGAAAATATTAAGACTCGGACCCTCGACTTGGCGGAGGAAATGGTTGATTTGGGAATCATATGCCTTTCTGACATCTGATGGAGTCTCTTCTTTCTTCTTTCTCGAAAGTAGGTTCATGGCGATAGCAGGAATTGGGTGAAATGATGTCGTGGTTGACCGAGGAAATTTGTTTCTTGGAAAGTAGAGTTCGAAATCAGCCTTGTAGGTATCCTTTGTTTTTCATTTTGTCCAATAACGTCTTCACTCATGCTTGAGGACGGAAAGGGGAATTTAAGTCAAGGAAGTGCAAGCTGTACGCCCGACTGACCACCTAAGCAGGGTTCAGCGGTTACCGAGCTCCAGTGGCTTAAACCTGCAGCCACCTGTTAAGCTACCTAGACAGTACTAGTACTGTCTATCCACTTTTTAGATGGGTATATAGAAAATGAATTCCGAAAACCTCATGGCAACCTCTTAATTCTTGTTAATTTACTTGCTCTAACGCTTCCCGCTTCAAATCGCACGAGATATCAGCACACATGGATCCTAGGCAACATCGACGATTTGCTAGAAAACCTATAAACAAAAACTCGCCATTGGAATCCAGGGCGCCTGCTTCAAATGAAGAATCTTCATCTGAAGAACCTGCGAGCGATATCCCGACGCCTTCAGGCACTGGATCTCGAATTCTTTTGGGTATCGACTACGGTACCACATACACAGGTATGCCAATTCCTTTCGCCAAAATGTGATTTATCCGCTTGATCTTACAAACTGTGATGTTAGGACTGGCTTGGATTCAGACAGATGGTCAGAACAGCCCCTCGTTGAGTGATATCACTGTGTACAGGAGTTGGCCTGAAAAGGACGCACAAAAAGTTCCATCGTCATTTTCGTACTCCAGAACTTCAGCCGCAAAGAGGTGTCGACAGTGGGGGTATTCAATTGACGATGAATCTGAGGTTCTGCGATGGACAAAGCTGGAATTAGAGCCTCGTACAGCTGAGCAAGAGCTGGGAGTTGTCCGAGAGTTGATGAAAGGGCTCGACCTGATCAGTAAGCTTCGAGTAAATGAGGATGCAGCCGCGACAAGCGACATACCACACCATATATCCAAAAGTTCAGAGGATGTCGTAAGGGATTACATGACCAAAATTGCCAGGGAATGGTACCAGCATATGAGAAGTGTAGGCAGATACACCTTGGAGAACGTTCCCCTTGATATCGTCATTACTCATCCAGCGGTATGCTCCCCTTTTCTACGAGCTCGAAGGTTTAGTTCTCATTCGTGATCTTAGACTTGGTCATACGAGGCTTCCAACAAAACTTTCCGGGCCATTAACGGTGCGCTTTCAAAGAATATGTTTCCAACGCTGCGAGATATCTTTTCCACTTCGGAACCAGAAGCGTGCGCCTTGTACACCGTCCAAGATATGCTTCAGAAAGATCATAATTCTCTCATCCCAGTAAGATTTAGGTCCCTCAAACCCGTGATTCAGAACTAACAATCAAAGGGTGAATGCTTTGTGCTTTGCGATGCTGGGGGTGGCACTGTGGTAAGTTCAGAATACTATAAGAGCCTCGATGATCACACGTTAATTGAGTTCTCTGAAGGACCTGGTATCATATTTCATCGACAGCATTGAGCCACTTAAACTCAAAAAAGTTGGGGCTCTCACTGGTAAATTTCCGAAGAGTTCAAAGAAAATGACCAACTCTCTCCTAACTACATAGCAGGGGATAAATACGGTGCAACATTAATAGACAGAGCATTCCTGGAATGGCTGGAACCAAGACTGGAGAATCTAGACCTCCAGTCCAAAGATTTCGGTAATGGCGGCCACGTTATACTGATGCCAAAGGGGAGGGTGCTACTGGAGCGCTTCGAGAAGTATAAGCATGCGTTCACTGGGACAGAAGAAGCCAATATTACACTTCCGCGAGGAACTGTTGTGGCCGCAGATTATGAGGATGGACTTGGTAGCGGAGTTATTAAGCTGACCACGTAAGAGCTTGGGTTCAATCAGTTACTGCTGGAAAATGGCTGACGAGTAGTAGAACAGACCTCCAAAAGATGTTTGAAAAAAGTGTCAAAGGAACCCTTAAACTGATTTCCCAGCAAATAGTTCATGTTGAGCATGTTGAATTTAATGGAATTCCTTGTCATGTCACGGTACGTTGTTGATTCCTTCACAATCACTTCAACAAATATTTCACTAAAAACTGACACTCCATCTTAAGAATGTATTTCTCGCTGGCGGTTTTGCAGAGAATCAGTATCTCTTCAACGAAGTGAAGAGATTTGCCGATACAAAAGCCGACACCCATGTCCAGAGGGCGGATGACTGCTGGAGCGGCGTTGTCAAAGGCGCTTTGCTAAGAGGGATGGGCATAGGGATAGAACCACCCGCCAAATTGAGGTCTTGCCCAAGGCACTACGGTGTGTGCGTAAATCAACGATATCAAGACTGGAGGCACACTGGCGAGAACGCTGTTAGAGATGTCCTTGACGGAACAATGAAGGTCCATGACCAACTCCATTGGCTCATTCGTCAAGGGGATCTGATCCTCCCAGAGGTGCCTCTCACATCCACGGAAGATGTCCACTTTCAAGTCACTCAGCAGCAATATGAATCGGGGATAAGCGTACGGCTGACTTTCGTTGCTACTGCTGCCAAAGACGCCCCCTCCTCCGTTTCTGGATTACCACCCGGTATAGAATGCCTCTTTCATTCCACTCTCTACAGTAAATTCTTAATTCCTCCCCAAAGAAAACCAAATATTATACATTGAAGATATTGCTAACGCCAAGTCCTCTGGTGTTGAAAAGGCCGGGACGAGATTCGCCATTTAGATATTGATATAAGGCAAATTCCAAAGGAGTTTTCTTCGAAACATAAAAGCCAGGATGTGAGGGGATCCTACTTTTTATTCGACTTGAAAGTGGAGATTCGGGTGTATGACAGAGTGGATGTGATAGTTAGGCTTTCCCGTGATGGCAGGAGATTGGCAGACTACGATACCAGATTGTAAGAATTACTTGGCCGATGACTCGAGACAACAGGCCTCTAACAGGTCGGCGACTACTCTTCAATATTCTGAAATATATTGTGCAGCAGTTTGCAGTGTTTCAAATTATATCTTACCAGGCGTCAGGCTCTTGGCTTTTCCCTCCTCACATTTTACTTGCATGAGACTCCGGTGTGCCAGAGAAATGTGGCGTTAGAATACTAAATACACCCGCAATGAATGGTGAGTGTGATGCAGATCGCCAAGGAGGGATACGCCCGAGAGATATGGGATATGCACTTACCTAGCTGCGGCTTACTAACTCACCTAGAAAAGGACTTCTGATTGATCGACCCGGAAACCCCACGGTAAGGTTAAGACATGGCACGTCTATATTAACGCATCTAACTGTGAGCCTCTCGATAAACAGCCTCGCGGGCATCCATGTACTGCCTAACGCTGCCTGGCCTCACTTTCCCTGCATGAAGTAGCCATAAAACAAGAATCTCAGTCACATGAATCTTTACAGCGTATATTTTCACCCAATCCCCATAGTTGAACTAGGTCGGTTCGTCCAAACTTATCATGGACGCTTGGAAGTTTGTCAACTACTCGAGCATTTCCCCTGTCTTTGCCTTAGGTTTCACCACGGAGCAGTGGGGACTTGAGCCGTTCCCCGACAACGTGCTCGCTATTTCCGGCTATTAGAGAGATATCCAGAGCTCGAATACTTCAGAGCAGGCTTGGACGTTGCCATTTTCTACCTGCTCATCAAATACCTCCTTGGCGATCTACGACTCCTACTACCCAGAATACGGGACCTCGGCGAGAGCCGTTGAAAACGGCTCCACCGTCATCCTCACGATTCAAGAGATTGATTATATCAACGGATCTACCGATATCTGCTCAGAGCCTCAACCCTGCGCGGATTCTGGCTGCTACATTTTGATTGAAGGCATTGGTAGAAACACAACCGGCCCCGCCAACTCCAACATTGTCGCTCTCTCGTACGGTATAACCAGCCTCCTCCTCATCATCACCACTGCTACCATAGCAATCATCATGGGATCTTGCATTTCCCAAGTCAACTCAAAGGGAGGACGAGATCCAAATCCGATCCTTAACAGCAGGCTGTACAACCCCCCGCCGTCGCGGGAGCTTCCGAAGAGTCAACAGTATTTCCCGCCAGCCAGGACATCAAAACACAAGGCCAAAGAAATCGCGCAGTGCTCGGACCTGCTTCGTAAGATGTACGCGGTGGATCTCATTGTTTGGAGTATGGAGGGTTGCCTCCCTAGTGAGGTACCCAAGAGGGAAGAACTAAAGCGCAAAGCCAATGCGCTCTTTGCAGAGATCACGAGGATCATTCATGGTTGGAAGTCGACATCTAGTGTGAGATGGTCGGCGGAGGAGCGGCAGCACATTGAGGAAATTTCCAGATCCATTGCACACCATAATGTGAGAAGATACGAGGATTGCACTTGAGAAACTAAGAGATATAAAGTTGAATGAATTAGAAGTCTCTTAATATTTTGAGAATTTTTATGACTGATTCTGCATAATTTAAAAAAGTAGTCGTATTGGAATACCAATATAATCTTAATTCTATACTATTCTCCCTCTTAGTTCACTCGCATAGTCTTGCTATCCCCGCCGCTGCGACCACCTTGTACCTTGGGCGAGGGGTAAACACTTTACGATAAAAACACAACCACGATATCAAGCAGTATAATTATTTTATAAGATTATAAATAAGATAGAAATATTTATATAAAGAAAGGTTTAAATTCGAAACAATGCTTTATGATAGTGTTATGCAACTTTTGCGGTTTATAGATTTAAGTGCAAGCCTGGCCGCAGCGAAGGGGATAGCATCGCAATAATCGCATTTCTATATATCGGCACAACTATAAAAAATAGACACTATTGCTAAGGACCCGCCGTAGATAGTCGAATTCATAATTTCTTTGAGAATCTTTGTAACTTCCCTTTGAAGTGCGACTTCCAAATTGGAACTAGTTCGGTCCTACAGAACCACTTTAAATTGCGCATTGTGCTCTCCTACAGCTATTTCCTTTAAAAACTACAGCGCTTCTTCAGAATCACTCTTACTTCCACAAAACCAGACGAGAACTCTGGCAGCTGATTTGTAAATTGCGGACATCTAGGCCGCAGTCTATCGAGCCCTCCCCCGCCCCTTTTCAGTTCCCCTTCTCGATAAACGTGCTGCACTCAATCAGCGGCTAAGCACCATTAATACATTATTGTAGTGTATTAAAACACTTCAGTATTGAATTTGCGACAGAAACATAAATAAATCCCTATAACTTTATAATTCAACAATACGAAACCCTCTCATCAGACAATTAAATTCGTGAGTTTCCTTTCCGAATTTCCGAATATTTGTACTCACTCATATAAAGAAAAGTGAAGACAGCAATCAAAACAAACTCTCCCAGTCTCCCTCCTAAGCTGGGGGCCCTGAAACTAACACCAACCCTCTTTGAACTCCGAGTCTCTCACAAACAACAATGACAGCTATATCTCTGATATGCCTTTCGGTCACCGGAACTAAAACGCTGGAAGCACACAGTACTTCAACGTCAACCCCGAGATCCTTTCAATCGACCCGGCATTTCACGCAAAATTCCCAAGCATTATATCACGGTCAAGGCTCAAAATACCCTTCATATCCCCTTAAATTTCGACCTCAAGAAATCCTTCTCAAATAAGAATGACCCAGCGCCTCTCTCGCCGTCGGCCTTTTCCTATAATCCGCTACGTACAAATCCTCAATAAACTCAATTAACTCCTTATCCACCTCCAGCCCCTCCAACCCCTCAAGCTCCTCTCTCAGCGTCCCCATCTTAATAAATCGCGTTTCAACCTTAGTATCGGGATGTACAAGCGTCCCTCTTTCCAAAACTCCCGATACGAGGAATTCCTCTTCATAAGCAGGATTAACGGGTGGAGAAATGGAAGTACTGAGGAGACGTTGAATCTTGGCGATGCACCATGTTTCGGTGAGGTCTTGGACTATTTTATCTTTTGCGCCGAAAATAAGGTTTGGGGAAGAGAGCCAATGTGTTAACTAGTTTATTAGCTAGAATGTAAGAACTTCAAAATAGGATAAAGGAAAGCGTGTGAAGAGTATCGACTTACTGTGATGCCAAGTGACCAAACGTCAGAAGAGGGCCAGCAGCCCAAGTCTCGCCACCCCTCGGGAGCTCTCGTTGTTAGACTTTGCAGACGGATGGTTTTGTAGCCTTCTTTGAGCACTGCTTGGATTAACATTTACGAAAAATTGTCAAGGGCTTAAGGTGCACTTACTATTCCCCAGATCCCCTACTTTTACAATTGGAGATGGACTGTGAATGTCCGAGAGGAAGATGTTATTCGGATTTATATCTTTAGAATTAGCTCTATCTATACATATAGTACATAGCAAAACCCGGAATAACTTACCAGTATGTATCGCCCCAAACACCTCTTGCAAAAGCACAAGTGCCAAAAGTGTCGATTTCGCAATAACTTTAGGCAAGTTCGAATTCTGACGAAACGGAGCAGAAGGAGCAGAGCGGAGATCGTGATCCATCCATTCAAAAACCAGCGATAATGGCGCTTCTCCTCGTTCTTAATCTAGGAGTGGTGGGATCACATCAATCCGAGAACGAAATAAAGGTTGCTTGCTATAGCTGGGAAGTTGTAATTGTTGTTTTTCCGTACGAGATAGATATTTTCGGGGCCTTGTTCGTTTTTTTATTACGACGCTTGAGTGGGATTAGCTTTTCCTCCTGTAAAATTGGAATTTCATGATGGGCTGTCTGGGCATTCTTACAATTTTGAGGGGTTAACGGAGGAGGTTGTCTGCATTGGTGCGGCTTTGCATCCCTTCGGGGACTCAATGAGGCAGTAGGCTTCTTTCGCTCCCTTGAGGAGTTGGCTAATGCGGGGTAACACTTGCAGCTATGGGGCCGGGCCCCATTTATTTACACATTTTCAATGCTTGAGTGGTTGATGGAAAGAGGATGTGCTGCTGATGACGAGAAGAGGCGTAGTAGTTGGTTCAACCTGAAACATATCCCGTAACCGCCGTTGACGGGTATTGTCAGGTCATGAATGAGAAAGGTACCATGGAAATATTCCGAACCTAGGAAATTAGGAGGGATAAAGTTTAAGCAATCTTGATTCCTAGAAGCGTAGGTGATGATGTACTTTGACTAGGAAAAAAGAAATTTAAAGGATAACTTCAAATGTGAAAAGGTGCGTGTGGAATATATGATTCTAACAATCGCATTTTAGCAACGAGGAACATTTTTCTTGAAAAATAAATCAATAAAAGGAGCAGAAGTTAACAATAGATACGCTTGCTAAGATTAAAATGGAATTAAATTCCCCTACTGGAAAGAAAAGAGTTTGTATTATAAGTTCCAAAACCAAGAGTTCTGACCGCTTTAAAGGCATCGAGGCACAAATGCTTAACAGTGCTTCCAAACAAGAACGATTCCACTAGCTGAAAGGGAACATATTGAGAAGACAAATGAGAGGACAAAGCTGAAAAGGTTGAGCCAAAGACAATACAGGAAGAAATTCAGAGCAAAGTCATCCAACTTACACATTTCAGCACGAACTTGCACGAACCACCGAAGACCAAACACAGAACAGGCCCAGAAGCTCCCACCATTTGGGAAAGGTCATCTCAACTCCCTTTCCTTTCTAAAACAAACACTACTAATAGTCTGCCCTTTTCTCCCGCCAAAACTAAAGCTCTTATACCCAATCATATCAACATACACCAATCTCTCTCTTCCCTGATCACCAT
>JAAMPI010001452.1:0-14350 GCA_013054445.1 Cudoniella acicularis | reverse complement strand
AATCTGGGAAAAATCCTTCCCCTTCTCCGGCGACTGCGGACGCGTGAACCCCAACAATTTACCCAATTCCACCATCGCAGCCGATCACCAAACAGCCTACAAAGGCATGCTCTCCCGCATCTCAAAAAATTATAAGCACGTATTCCTAATCAGCGGGAACAATGAGCCGAAGACGCTACGCGGAGGTCCGAGGATTGCAGAAACGATGTTATCTTTAAAGAATTTTGAGAGCGATATCCCGAATTTGACTGTGTTGGAAAAGCAGAGTGCTGATATAAGTGGGTTGGGATATGATAGTACGATTTTGGGGTGTACGCTTTGGAGTCGGTTGCGATCTGATGCGGCACCAGGAGCCGGCGACGCAGGACAGTGGACTGGCGAGACGGATGCAGAGCATAATGCGAGGTTTGATCACTCGCTTGCTTGGTTGAGGGCGGAGGTGAAGAGAGTAAGGAAAGAGAGGCCGAGTCATCGGATTATTATTATGACGCATCATGCACCGACGATGAGGTGGAGTGCGCAGAATAATAGGCAGGATGGAGGGAGGGAATTTTATGGGGGGCCGACGGGGTATTCGAGAAGCGCGCCTTCACCTGATTCACGAGCGCAGCAGCCGCGCCGGGACCGTAGTTCTGACCAGCTGGCCACGTCGCGACCACGATCTTATGTCCGTTGAGCTCCCCTCCAATGTATATATAATCGTCGCCTCGAACTGTCTCGAAGTACCCGTCGTGTTTCTTGTCTAGCATGCCCAAGGCAGCCTCCGCCTCGATTGGTAGAACTGCCACCCAGGCGATAGTGTATTCGTCAAAGTCAAGTACCTTGCTCATTGTGCTTGAATGATAACTCACGTCGATTGCTTAATGGTCGGCATCAGAGCCTCGTCGAGACAAGAGGTGATTTGTGACGTTACACGAAAGTGTCAAATGAGGCTGTAACGTGGGGTTAGTATTGAACACGTGTTTCCCAGATATACTTTGTAAAATAATTGAGCTCTAGTTTAGCAAATCGAAATGACGTTACATATCCTGATAGTACTGTTCAAGCTAGCAGCTATCTCTTCCTGTATCCCTTTGCTCGAAGACATGACCGAGGTCGCGAAGTTTGTAGATACAGGAGGAATAAGGCTGACATGTCAGGGGAAGATGTTGCTTCCTTTTGCACAGGCCTGTAGTTACAGCGTGCTCGGAAAGGAGAAGATATAGATATGGTCACGTAGTGATAGGGTCGTCTTGCAGGATAATGACGATTTGATTTGCGTAAGGGGCTGTACGACAATGTAAGGTTATACCGTGCAAGGACCACAATTTGGCGGATGCAGCCGAGCCGGTACTTCTAGAAGCTTCGAAAGGGCCTGTGCCTCACCGTCAGAGAAATCGGTTTGTGCCTTGAATATCAGGTAGCAATCGAGATAAGATATAGTATGTCGACGAAGGATGCCTCTTCACTATTCAAAGCCATGGCCACGCTATCAAAGATCGATCCAGCCACAGCTGTTCTCGATCGATTCGATCATTCAAACGACAAGTCCTATACTACCCTTTCTGGGCTTAGGTCCATATTATGGCATCGTGACCATGGTCGTCCGTCAGTCTAACAAAAAGGTGCCAAGCAACAATACCTTACTATCCAAGAAGAGAAAGCGCTAGTCAATTATGTGCTACAAATGTCGAAGAACGGATATGCAAATACTTAATAAGGACATCCTCCTCCCACGGGGTGAGGTATTGTTGGCTCTAGGCCTTCTCTTCTATCGAGCGTCGTCCGCGAGCACGATGATGGAGTGTAGAGTGAGGGACATTTCCATGATCTGTAAGAGCACGGTATGATCGAGGCACGCCAAGAGGCACGCCTTGTGCTAATACTTGACTGGCTCTGTCCATATTATCGTTGCGATCGTGATGTGGAAGGAGACGAGAGAGCGCTCCCGGGCACCAGCGTGCCGCGCACCTGCCTATAGAAAGTTCGAGAAAGCGTGCTTTTACGCCACACACATGGCTAGACCTAAGAATAGTGGCTGAGTAAAATATAGCGAGCCCTGATTTATACAGTATATTGTAACCAGGCTAATGCACATTAATAAGCACTAAATCCTAAAGCTAAAACATGTGGCGTTTATGCCCATATCCTCACACTGGAGAAACTCCCGGACTGCATTATTTTCCTCTTCTAGAAGCAATATTCGAGGACTGTGTACCGTGTGGGAGAAATCTTCCCAAAGGTTTCTTCTAGAAGAACATGGGGTCAGAAATCGTCGGGGATATTTTGGAATTATTGTTGCAAAAGTCCTGAACCCTTGTCAGTTCTCGGTTACTTTGCCCCTGTCAGCCACGTAGCTGGCATAGCAACAGCGACCGCTGAAACTACAGGCTCTTAACGCCTGTTATACAGGGTGTCTAACCTGTAATCTCCACTGTACCTTGACTTCCTTCAGGCTCTGCTGCCTGTAATCGGTTGCTGGGCGACAACACCCCGACGCCTCGACGATCAGGGTCTCTGTCTGGCAAAGGTTCAGGACTTTTGTACGGAGATTGGTCAATAACCAGCGATCTCGCCAAATTTACATACAAAATTCGTCTGCGAGAACTTTAATCTCTGTCTTTTCCCCGCCATTCTGGTAAGTTGAGCAGATTCGGTCGACAACCTCGATTTGCAGCAAGGTCTACCTACGATCTGCCAGGCGCTACATGGATAAGGAGGGCATTATGCTTGAATTGTTGATCTCGCCTCCGCGAAATAGGACACCGCTGAGGCAAGAGGCATAGTAGGAGTGTAAAGCGGGTGGGGTTGGAATGGTCTCAGTAGACAAACTTAGATGTATGCTAATAATTACTTCGCAAGTAGTAATATAGGCTAAAATTAGTGATCGCTGTGAAATCATACTTTGTCGCTGTTGCTGAAACATGATTGAAGTGTGATGTATTTTCAATTTTGTGACTCTACATGTCCCCCTCTAATATATATAACGCACAGAACCCGAGATCAAATTAGCCTCTTTGATACCAAATTGCGCAAACCGATTCATAACGCCCTATTTGTTGCCCTGACTAGTCAACATGCCAGCGAACTTCCTTGATGCAGATGTCAGCCCCACTTCACATGGCGCCGAACCAAATCAATGATAAAGGAAAATAGCCCGGGACACCTGCAAACACAATCCAGTTCTTATTGTCTCCCCCTTCCCCCCGCAAATCGAAAATAACCAAAATAAACAATAGCTCTGAAATCTAGGTGATCAATCTCTCAGCCGGGCCCGTGAGACGGTTCCGTGAACCCTCTCTGCGTGAATAAGTAACTGCACTCGGTCCTCCAGCTTAACGCTGCAAATCCGACAATCAATGTGCACCCCTCCTTGCAACCTGCTCACATGCTTCCTCAGAAAGTGTCTACTCAAAGAACCCGAGGTTGCATACGAGGCGTCCGGTTGAGTGTATAAATTCATTCTCGAACATGTCGAAAAAGAAATGATGAGTGATTTCAGTGACATAAAAAAGGGAGGATTCTGCCCAATTTCAGCTTATCATATCTTATCGGATAGCTGAACAGTGAGGCTGCTGACATATGTGTGATGTCTTTGCAAGTGGCCTCTAGAGGGTGTTATTTGCTCAGGCAGCGACAGCTAATGCAAGACGCCGTGCGAGGCCAGATGACTTCGCAGCACCCCCAAGGAAAGGGCTTACGTTCTAGAACACCGTGAGAGACAAACAGCCTATAGCGTATGTCAACTCCCAAAATTACACCAACCCTGTCTTCATGTATTCTTCTACCAAACCAGATCAATGAAATCATACTGTGTACCGTCTGGTGCTGTTATCAAGCATTACATTATGAGACTGTTCCATGAAATTTCTCTGCGTGGTTCTGTAAATGCTGTCGATGCTCTAGCCTGACGTCGCAAATCCGACAATCTATCTGCTCCCACTCTTCGAGCTTTCTCATATGCTTCCTTAGAAAGTGCCTGCTTAACGAGCCCAGTCAGATAAGTCTGTGTTTTCAGGCTACTTTTAAGCGATTTTCAGGCTTCGCGACCCCACCTTTAGGCTTCCGAAAATTAAAGTTGTCGCGATCACTTAAATGTTATAAAATAACTAGGAATAATTATAATATAACATCTTATAATTACGAGTTATTAAACGCAAAGATACTTTCTACTCACTAACTTTTAAATTTAGATTGACTAGTAAAATACCCTAAAATACAGATTTATCTGACCAGGCTCGTAAGGAACTTGGGGTTGTATACGAGATGACCCTCTCACGAACCGGCAGCGCCGGGTTTCCAACACACAAGAAACATATAGTTGGCCTCTTTTCTGTCTTAATCGATAGTATCGCTTGGCTTAGGGCATCAGGTTCTTCGGCATTGACTAGAGGACCGTCAACCTTCAACGGACGCCCACGCTGGATACGACGGGAAGCCGGCCCTTCTTCCACACCGCAGTACGCGGTTATGGCATTGACTGCCGCGATCCTCTGCTGATATTCGTTTTCGATGGACGTCTTAGGTAGCGTCAAGATGGCGTCTATTAAGAAGAGGTGTTCCAGGGTCATCTGATCTAATCGCTCAAATGCGTCTCGCGTGTCCTCGTTGACTACCTTCCCAGATAACTACCACTCGCTATCAATCACTGGCTGCTCCTTCTTGAAACGGTCCACAATGTCGACCAGGAGTAGCCTCCGTTGCCGCTGCTTCTCACTTTTAAGGCGACGGCAAGCCTTCTGATACTTCTCTTCTCCCTTATCATCTCCTTGAAGTCCTAATAGTTTAGCAATACGACGATTCAATTTCAAAATGCATAGAAGGCCATTAATTGACGTAGATTGCTCGGTTGTTAGCTTCCACGGTCGACGGGGATCGATGGAGCGGCTTATTGAACATGCAAATCTCATCAAGTCCCTTTAAGGCGCCTAGCCGCGATAGATGTTCTAGACGTCAACGTTAATATTCCGATCGAGGTAGTGTTTAAGAAACGTGTCGATACTAGAATGTTGAAGGATGAGGTTCTAGAGTGAGTCGCTGACATCAGCTATAGAAAAATTTGAGATTAGTTGATAGTCCGTGAGGCTTAAAGGTCAATACTTACGGCTTTCGTTTAGCGCCTTGGCAGGCCCATCGCGAAGGACGTATGGCTTCGTTACCTACGCAAAACCTGTGATCTAGCCGCCTATCTTCATCCGATAGCGCACTGAATTGGAGGACAGCATACTGTGCCGTGCCAGAAAAACGCCGCCGGCTGTCTCTACGGCTTGGCAAAATATAAAATCGTCGCTTAAGGCGTCCTTGAGCGGTAGCTGTTGCTCATTTATACCATCGAGAACGTTTAAACTATACAGCTTTTCAGGGGAAACAATACTAGGAGATTTGGATGTTTGAACTTTAAAGAGCATGCCGAGTAGGAAGGTGTGATGGCTGAGTACGAGCGTCGGGTCGTAGATAATCTCGGGGATTTTAAACTCATTACTAGAGACTACTTAGTTCAGACGCGAGGAGGGGTAGAGGAACGTACGCATCCTTCATACCCAGAAACCCCTTAGTGAACCCGGCCCTTAACTCGATGAAGAGTCGCGGGCGAGGGTTTTTGTGATCCCGGATGAGAGTCAATTTGAGGTGTCGGTAGCGAAGCTAGACCAGAGCCTCTGGGCAGTTACTAGTAATGCCCGCAAGCTGGCAAAATAGGATCAACTGGATCCATAGCCATCCAAGCTGGAAAGTCATCTCCCGTGTGCTCAGGAGTATACGGGCATATTCGGCCAGATCCTCAACATACATCGTAGCACTCTCTCGTTTTGTGTCGTCGAGCTCCTTCTCTATAGCCACAACCTTGACAACCTAAGATCTATTAGCAATAGACCTGACTATAGAAGGATTTGCTAGAGGCTACAGGACATCTCACATCTTGACCTTGTACTTGAACCATGCCGTCGATCTTCTGGCCAGTCTCGCGCTTGTACACCATGAGGTACCACTTCCAGAATGTCTCTAGCGAGCTTGTATGCTTAATTCCAGGCCGCCTCCGTCCCCCTTTTCCTCGTCGTTAGTCACAGACCTAGCATAGGAAGCCGTAGAGGAATTTGGCCGAAACATTCTGAAAGCACTGGACTGGGTCCTCTCTGATGTAGGTGCAATACCTAGAAGCGAAGGAACGTCAGCAGAACTTTCCTCGCATAGTTGATATAGATTTAGCTCATACTGATCATGATGGTCCTTAACCCAGTCAAAGCGCTCTCGCGTCTTACGCCTGTAACGCTTCTGCCGGAGTCGTCCTACATCGAGATTGGCGGATGCAGCGATGTAGTATTCAGGTGGGTGTCGTACTTCGTCATCGAAGAGATCGTCGTCGTCGTCAGTATTGTTGTTGACCTCCTCGAGAGGGCTGTCTATATCGGTATCGCTTGTCGTGTCCGCCTCATCGCCGCTGCTGTTGAAAAGGCTGTCTGTGTCGGATTCGCTCGTGCTGTCGGACCCGTCGTTGGTATGTAGGTAATCTTCATCGCGTCGAGGCCGGTGCATTCCTGTGCAGAGTTGGTGGGAGGCTGGGAGGTGGCAGATCGAGATGTCAAGACCTCCAGACGGCCGCCGACCGGGCTCAGGAGGGCGGAAAGGACGATCGCGGTAGAGAAGAAGGGACGACCGTCATCACGAGAGTTCGGCTGAAAGATGAGGATTTATAATAGGGAGAAGAGGAGGGTTGAGAGACAAGTGATTCGATGATGGGTGGTGAGAGGTCGGGATAGAGTGAGCAGAGGACGAGGGCACTCTTTAAATACATCTTCAGGTTGGCGTGGCCCTAGAGGGCCTCTTCTGGCTTCTCGATGACCCCTCGGAAAACGGGGGTTAAGGTCCAAAAGATAGCACAAAATGACAAAGGTTAACTGTCGCGTAGGCGGCCAATGGGTGCACGGTGGTACCTGGCATGAGCGGTGCGTGGTGTAGAGAGCAGAGGGTGCGCGGTTAGCTGAGAACTGGTTAGCAGACCCCCAAAAACAGCAGTCTAACCCTCTTAAAAACAACAGCTCACTAACCGTCACACCGTATAATTAAGTATTTAATAAGCTATTACTATATTATATAATTAATTATAAGATTATCTTAAAATCGAAAAATTTATTTAGATTTAGCTTATTATATTATATATTTATTATTAAATTCTAAGTTATAAAATAATATTTATTAGATAACTTAAATAAAAGCTTTATTATTATAAACTAGATATTATATATCTTATTAGTTCTATTTTATAAAGAGGAGGCGTTAGTAGATAAAGAAATCACGTATAAGAAGAATAGGATTTAGTTATAGAACTAATATAATATAGTTCGCTTATGTCACAGACCTGGTTTGACGCGTCCCCTTTACCTGACGCGTCCCCCCTTGTCACGTGTCCTGGTCCGTGCTACGACTCACCTCCTGTCATATAAGGCCCCTTNAGGGTCCACCTCTCTTCTTCTCTCCTTAGCTTAGTTTCTTCGNNAATATANCACCTTCTTGCAAATACGTCCCTACGTGACGTCAGGGCCCTAGTGCCTTTACAGAGCTGTAACAACGAGCGTCGAATCAAGTCATTGAGTCGACCATTATCAAGTCAATCTATCCTGGCGCCAAGGCGTCGACGAATTAGGTCTGTGACAGCTAGGCTATCCCCTCTAGGCCTAGATAGACACCTTATCTGATCTATCTAATCTATCTGCTTACGTCACGTGACCAGTCACGTGACTTAGGTCACTGGTTCTCTGCTGTTCCCGTTACGAGCCTGCAACCAAAAGTCCGTGCTTTATAGGGTATCGCGACAACCAAAATTTAATTAATTAGGTGTTGACTACCTATAACGCTCTACTAATACATGAACCTAGTGCTCCTGCTTATCAATTAACTCGTTTATCTATTTTTATAGTATTCGATCCTATTCCTTAAGCACAAACTGCCGTATTTCGGCTTTAGTTATAGGCTGCCTACGCCGCTGGTAAAGCGACTGCTTGATCTACCGCTAGCACTTCTTAATTAGATTTATATTAGGACTCGTAGAAGGGTATAGTATTAATATAATCCCGTGTTTCGTATAATATATTACGTAGCAGTTCCTTGTTGATTTATAGCTATAAGCTAAGTTCCTATCCTCTATAAATAAAGGCTCTAGACTAAGGGTATATATATAAGCCCCGAAATCCTTAAGAATAGACTCGATATATAGAGTCAAGATTTATACTAGGTAGTCCTTCTGTATAAAGGCTCTCTTCTTGCCAGAACTATCGATAAATACTAAAGGACTCTTATAATTATACCTAATTGCTCCCTAGGCATTAACTAGCGTTATATAGCCACGGTAGAACTAATACTAAATATAGTTTTCGTAATATCGCTTATAGAGGTTCTAGGTAACCTTCTATTTAATTATACGTCTACTAACAAGAAAGGTAACTTCGTCTAACTATAGAATCATCCTCTATTTAATCTCTTTCCGCTAGAAGATATGCCTAAGTCTCTAGATTATTCGGTTGTTCGTTTAAAGGAGTATAAGGTAGGGCTTCTAGTAAGCTACGTAGCGGAAGTAGCTAGCTTCTTTAAGGCGCTGTTCGAGCGTTTTAGTACTATACTCTAATCTAAGCTCGTTATAAAGATAGACGTAGTCAAGGATTCGATGCTCCTAGGAGTCGCTATAATATATAATAATCTAGTAGATCTGTAGGTCGTTAAGAAGTCGTAGACGCCTAGTTCGCGTAGGTCAGGCACGTTCTAGAGCCTTATAATTAAGGACCTTTAAGATAGTAGAATACCTAAGGCTATAGCGTACCATAAGCTTTAGAATAGGTATTACTATAAAGTTATATAGCTGGCGTATCGCTTCCTTATGTTTTATAAGTATTTAGAAGCCTAGAAGGTAGTCTAGTATTAGAGGTATAGAAGCTATAATTATTTAATTTATAGTAGGGTAAAAAGTAAAGTTATCGTAATCTACTCGCTAAAGTAGCCTATAAAACACGGACTTTTGGTCGCAGGCTCGTTAGTTATAGCCGAGCCTTAGGCCTAGGCCTATACGTAATACTATATTCGTAATAAATTCTTAAAGAGAAACTCTTTTATTTATATTAAATTAAATTATTCTAGAAGTTTCTAGATTATTTCTTAAATTTAAAGAAAGGAAAGATTAAAAAGTATAATTAATAATTAAAGGTTTATTTTAAGTATTTTACTTCTATTAATAATATTAGAAATATTAAAAGAGTTTTAAGGAGGTTCGGACTCGCTTAGTAAGCTTACCCGATACTTGCCGCGACTAGCCGACGGCTCTACCCGATCCTTCTAGAAGCTTTTTAAGCTAATAGAGCGATCTCGCTTACTTAGTGCTTACTAGTAATGTCACGTGATCTAGTAATCAGAATACTAATCAAATCTAATTATTAATCAGGTGATTAGATTAGATTACTAATAACTAATCTAATCTAATCTAATCATTTAGTATACTGATCCCCGCTATATAGTACTAGCTAATAAGTTCCCGTGATTTTTTTATTTACCCCGTACCCTACTATTTTACTATATACTTTACTTCTTAATACCTTTATTAACTATAGTTTAATTTATAATATAAATAAGCTATTTTAATCGTTATAATCTCTTCTTTTTAACGATATAAAAATTTCCTAATTCTAATATAAATTAAGCTTAATATTTAATATACTACCCTTTTATTATAATAATAGCCTTAATCCTAGTATTTATACTTATACCTAACTTATTAAACAAATCTTAGTCTAAAGTATCCTATATAGCTTATAAACATGATTCTAATCTTTAACAGGCATGTTCTAACTCTGACTTATCCGTGATAACCTTAGGGAATATCTTATAACACCTAGTTTTCAAGGCCTACTAAATATACTCAATTAGGTTAAGATCTAGCGAATAAGGGGGCCACCCCTCAAGCTATATAATACCCCTAGCTTTAAACTACTCCTTGACTTTGCCGGCCGTATAAATAGAAGCATTGTCTTATATAAATTCGTAGCTAGGCTCTAATATAGAGAAGATTAGACCGACTTCTATATTTAAAACCTCTAAATATAACTCTATAGAATATCTATACTTTATACTCTTAAAATCCCGATTTATAATATATAACTTACTCCTCCTATAGTCCTAAAAGGACCCCTAGACTATAACCTTCATATTCTTATTTATATTATAAGTTTAGACTATTCGTGGTTGCTATTTCTGTGTCGACGTACGAAAGCACTATTCGTCTCGTTTACCCCGCCCCCTCTCTACACTATACTCATCACTCCACATAATCATTCCCTATTCCTCTAGCCTCTTGCCTCTATTTGCTAGGCACTAAGCAAGCCGCTTCCGGGCGTTCTTTTCCGTTAAATACAGACGTCGTTTACACTTCTAATTCTTAATACTATATAGCTTTAAGATCTTCTTAATAGTATTCTTCTTAAACCCTATAGAACAAGCCTTGATGACTTCTTTATATATATCCTTTAGGAATCGACGGACATAACATAGTATACGACGTTCCTCACTTAGAGTCCACGATTTGGGCGTGCCGGATCAAGGAATAGAGTGCCCGTCGTCGTGTAGGGCGTCCTTGTCGATGGTGTCTTTGACAGTAGAATACGGGTGATCGTAGAACTAGTGGATTTCAGCGTTCTTTTTGCCTGTATCATGCATCCTAATAATACGACCTCTTTCAAACTCAGACAGTTCAGGCCCACGGTGGCCGTTACTATTGCGTTCAGCTAAAGGAGTGCGAATTAGTGGCATAATAGTGATGTAAAAGGAAGGAGGAGGGTCGACGCGAGACGCGATTTTACGCGTTTTCGCTTAAATCACGGGAACTTGTTGGCGCTCACTGTAGCTGCATGTTGCATCCTCCTGCACCTCTGCTTCCTACATCGCTACCATAGCCAATAATAGAGGTATCATCTCAACATCGCCTTGTAGCTTATGCTACAACGTCGGAGCCAACCCATTTAGGCAGCTATGGCATGACATCGCCTCTTTCTTGCATTCGAGTTGGAGCTAACTTACAACCCAACGAGAATTTGCAACCCTAGTTGTGTTGTGGCCGTCCCCGCTGAGATCAAGCACTACCTTTGAAGTCACTGTTGGCAGCTTGCACGAAGAGCTTATTGCCTGTTGCAATCTTGAAGATGGACAAGTACCAGCCAAATTTCGAGCTGTTCTGGGCGCTTGCAGCGGTCGTTGGAGCTGCGGTACTGTTCCAACTGCTCGCCACTTACTACCACAACGGCCTCAATCGCTACCCTGGGCCACTGTTGGCCAAATTCACTCGTCTCTGGTACCGGCTCGATGTGAAGGCAAATCGGCATCAACAACATTTGATAGAGCTCCATCGAAAGTATGGCGACGTGGTTAGAATTGGGCCTAATTCGCTCAGTGTTTCCAATGCCGAGTGTGTTCCTCGTCTTTATGGGATATCACAAGGATATTTGAAGGCATGATATCTCGACAATTATCTTGAGACATGCACTGAATTAGTACAGAGTGAGATGTATGATCCTTTTGCACCACGGGTTAACGGAAAGCGCCTCGACTCGTCCTTGTCCGTTCGGGACCCCAAGGCTCATGCTGCCATGCACAAGCCAATCGCAAAAGCTTACTCAATGACGACTCTGACAGATTATGAGCCCTTGGTGGATCAAATGATCACCAAACTTCTGGAACAGCTGCGAGAGAAGAATGTTGGCGAGAATAAGATTTGCGATATAGGACTCTGGATGCGGCTTTGTATGCACTGCGCGCGATATTTATCATGCTCCCGACTAATATCTATAGACGCATTTGATGTGATATTGCAAGTAACTCTCAGTGATACGCTAGGTTTTATGGATAAGGGAGACGACATTGAGGACTTTTTCAAGTTCCTAGACATGAACATCGACCGTTCAAGTCTGGTAAGTTTCTTTATATCATGAGAAATCATCGATAGCTGATTGAAAATTAAGTTGGTCACAATGCCGTGGACAGCCTATCTACTGAAACACAATCCTATTGTATCTTACTTCTCTAAAGACAGCTCAATGTTTCCTGGCTGGACAGCTTTACGACTTCAAAATCGACTGAAAGATCGAGCTGAAAATAATCCGACTGGATCGAGATACGCGCCACGAGACTTCTTGGACCGATTCGTCGATGCTGCTCACACGGAACGAAACCCGGATTTTGACTT
The DNA here is from genome assembly GCA_013054445.1 of Cudoniella acicularis. Lineage (NCBI taxonomy): Eukaryota > Fungi > Ascomycota > Leotiomycetes > Helotiales > Helotiaceae > Cudoniella > Cudoniella acicularis. The sequence goes on along the minus strand of JAAMPI010001452.1, from coordinate 2,157 downwards.
CACCCAAGCTTTGAACTGGACATTGACGAATGTTGTAGCAGGCGGCGACACTACTACCATTGCACTGAAAGCAGTCATGTATTATTTGCTCAAGAACCCAGCAAAAAAGAGACGACTTATTGAGGATCTAGAAGCAGCAAAGCTTAGTATCCCTGTCTCGTGGGTTAAGAGCCAGCAAATCCCATACTTGGATGCCGTCATTAAAGAATCTTTACGTATTCATCCACCTATCGGCCTTGGTCTTGAGCGCACAGCAAGTGGTTTTGAGATGCCCGACGGATACATACTACCACCAGGAACAAATGTAGGGATGAATTCATGGGTCGTGAATAGGCAACCAGTCTTCGGAGAAAATGTTGATGATTTCGTACCCGAGAGATGGCTGAGAGCTCCTACTGAGACAGAAGATCAGCATAAAGATCGCCTGAATAATATGAGACGAGCGGATTTGGTCTTTGGCGCTGGAGCCCGGTCTTGTACAGGGAAACATGTTAGCTACTTGGAGATGCACAAAGTTATCCCCTCGTTCTTACTTACATTTGATATGGAAATCGTAGATGAGAAAGATGAGTGGACGTTAGTCAATGGGTGGACGACCAGACAAGACAACATCCGATGTTTTCTACGCGACCGAGGATCTTAAGTCTGTAATATTTGATTGCGCTTTTCCCTTAAGGATGTTACACGGCCGATACGAGACGAGAGACTTAGATCTTATGAGCTCAGTGATTCCTAACAATCTCAATCACACTTTCATAATTCCCATCCGCGGTCCAGATTCCGTTGACTTCTAACCCTGAAGCTTCCACCAACTCCTTCCATATATTTTCTATTCTCTCGATACCTCCAGCATTGGCCATCATAATGATAACAAGTGCTGTCATCTTCCACGAGGGATTTTGTTCTGGGAGAACATTCTCGTAAATTAAAAGCCTTGAATAGCCTGGCTTCATAGCCGTTTTGAGCTGGTGAAAATTCATCTGGCATTGTTTGTTTGGCCAGTCGTGGAGTACAGAGTGCAAGAAGTATGCTCTGGCACCTAGATTGTTGTCATTTAGCAATCAAATGATTATGTTGCATAACAGCTTGAAGAAATACCTTTGATTTGCTGCTCTTGGAAAAAATCGCCAATCACTATGTCGAGGTCTAGTCTCATCTATTTCGCCCTCGCGGTCATCGCCTCTCTTTCCTATAGGAATATCCTTTTGCCTTCTACGATATTCCCAAAGCTTGCTATCACGTTCGCAACATCGTCGCCCATTCCACCCCCAACATCTAGGAATAGGACGTGATCATTATCTACACCTTTTATAATGCACTCTTCGGACGGATAGAAGTTCGGATCAAGCCAATTTGGCCGTCCAATGTGGTAGCCAGACATGTGCAGTGCAAAGGCTCGCGAAACGTCCGGTCTCTGGCTTCCCAATTCTCACGGCGACTGCTTGATATTATGAGCAAGGTGACAGGGAAGATCTGATGAGTCGCTGGGGTTTTCGTATCCTTTGATAGATAGAAATCTAGTTAGAGCGTCAAGATTGGGTCCGTGGAGAAGAGATGTTAGTCGAAGAGCTGGGGTTGACGTGGATCGCGGAGCAACAAAGATAGTGGTGTAGGCGCGTAGACTTGCGGTGATGGAGAGGAAAAAATAAATGTTGCTGCTAAGTGCTAGAGCAATCGGTTCAGCAACAGGAGGTCTACGGAACATGACAGTTTCTTTGAGAGGTCTTCAACTGAAGCTGGCTCAACGATTTGCTCGAATAAATCAAGATCAAGAGCTGTACTGAAGGCAGCCCGACGTGCTGGTTCCGCCCAAACAAAAAAGAGGAGTTGCTCAGTTGGAGGAGTGACTTGAGCTGAAAGCTTTCCCAGGGCATCAGAGAGTTACTTGCGGGCATCGTTGGTGGGGTCCTCAACAAACGCAGCCCCAATAACCGCTACAGAGTCCAGAAGAGCTTTAGTGGTCATTGTCGCCAGAATTAACGAGAGTTTTGATTTTGGGAGGTTGTGTTATCGTGAGTGTGAGTAGATTATAACAACCTAGCATACTATGCCCCAGAATTACGATTGAAATATGGCAAAGTATATTAATCATAGTTGTAATAAATGCCGGAAATTGAATAATCTTTGTTGCTAAAAATGTTTTGCAGTCCGACCTTT
>JAAMPI010001451.1:0-14358 GCA_013054445.1 Cudoniella acicularis | reverse complement strand
GTCTTTTACGTGATCCTGATTCGTAATACTGTTATAGATCTAGTGTGTCGGCTACGTGTAGGGGCACGTGGTGGGTACGGCCAGATCTGGACCTATATATATAGTAGAATAGCAGAATTGATTCCGATCAATTCTAGTGCCTTTTTAGCCCGCTAGCGCACTAGTAAAAGCTATTCTGACCGCTGCTGTTATAAATACGAGGATAGTAGATATAAAACATATAAGGCTACGATTAGAATACTAGAATATTATAGATAATAAAATCGAGTTTTATATTCTTAAATCTATATTTTCGTATATCTGATTTATTAATATTATATAAAAATAACTTAGAATATAAAAGAATAAGAATAAAGAGAATAAACTACGTCTCTTAAAATAGCGGTATAAATATAAATTATAAATATATTTCTTTTATTAAGTCTGTCTTGTTTATTATCTCTTTTTTTAAAAGAAAAGAAAGAATATAAATATATTTATAAATAGCCCGGAATAGAAAAACTAATCTTCCGAGAGTAATAGCTTTCCCTATTATAATAGTTAATTAATAATAATATTTTATAGGTCGAGGTACGCTAGTGAAAAAGCGTGTTTTAGTGCGGGACTTCGGTTAACCTTAGCGCACGTGACTATTCGCTGCTTTTCTCACCCTCGCCTCACCTCGCGCTCAATCCTCTTCACCTCCTCACCCTCCTCACCCTCCTTACTCTCGCCTCACACGCCCTTCACGCACAGTCTCTACCACTTCACCTCCTCTTAACACCCCCTAGCAGCTTGAAACTCGTAGTCACCCTTGTGTGTCTTTGAGATAGGTCCTATCCTTGTAATGCTGTTAAGAATGTCAATTCTTGGCGAGCAGGATCAGAGGGAGCTAGAACGGGTCACCGGTGATCAGAATAGGCTCCCTGCTACTAAAATACTACCCCCCCCCCTGAATAGTTGTTATTTTGCCACTTTATCACGAGACTCATCTTCACTCCACTAATGATTCTACTTTGTTTTTATATACTCGTTTATTCGTTCGCTTGACCGAGAGAGCCTTAATTAGGTACGTGGTGGGCAGAGAAGTAGGGTGCTTTAAATCTCGTGACAAAGTTGCAAAATAACAACTATTCAGGGGGGGGGGATAGTAGCTAAACACCCCACCTCCCCTATGTTTAACTAAGATTTTGTGTCATTCCACGAGGATGTATTTTGTGACATTACTAATCGACGTACGAGGCTGCTTTACAATGCTGCTCGAAGTTATGACTGCTACAACTGGAATACCCACACGTTGGTTAATCGAAAGCTGAGGAAACGAAAAATAGGATATAGTGAGGTGATTGAATAGAAGTAATTTTTAACAAGAATTTTAGATCGATTTACGTAAAACAATGCAATACCATGTCTTGACTACGGCACAGTCGGCACTTGAATACAAGAGTCCTACGAAGGCGGTACGAAGATATGCCGGGCGCCTCGGGGCTGCAGAGGCCTCCCGCAGTCAGAGATATGAGTGCGGAATCATACCCCAATCTTGTTCAAACTCGAGCCTCATGCAGTCAGATTGGGAGGGGCCCGATGTGACATGCCCACCTTCATGTAGTCATTTAGGCGTGAATAAGCCGCATGGCTTGATGCAACCTATATTTGAAGGAACAGGTGCAGGGTGACATTTCCTGACTCGAGGGTAAATGTATATTGGCAACAACGATGCACGAAACACGGCGGGGTTTCCAGGATTAATGAAAAGTGTGGGTGTTGGGTGTTGGGTGTTGGGGGCGTGTTACCTGCCGGATGTTGGATGTTGGGGGCGTGTCACTTGCCGGATTAATTGCTTCACACCCCTACTATAAATAATCTACCAACATAGCGTTATAACACCACGCTGGGTATTTTGAATAGCGCGAGAGAGTAGCTTCATGGCGGTTATTTACTGTATTAAATATGTGCTTCGTAATTAAGCTACCTAGCTGTCCTCTCGTAAGTAAACATCCCCAATGTTTTACATCTAGATCACCTTCCACCGTCAGTCTGCCTAGCCAGGTGAATAAACGTCTGTCTCGGTATCTAAATAAACAATTCCGATTGGCTGCATTACTTGGTCCGAGTGTGAGGCACGAGGATATAAGGCTCCCTCCCAACCCTTTGAACATTCAACTTCCACCTTCTAGCTTCCACAAATCTACATGCCAGCCATCTCAAAGGCATAGAATAGCCATCGCCTAGTAAGGTATTAACTTCTTTCAACTTCAACCAGTCATTCAATCATGCCTCGTCCCCCATCTCGAACCGTCTTTGTTCTCGTGCCCGGCGCCTCCCAAAGCCCTTCCCACTACGGCTACCTGCTCCACCTCCTCCACAGCCGTGGCTATCCCACATTCTCGGCGCTGCTCCCGAGTACAGGTAGCGGCAAGAACGTCACGACCCAAGATGATACCGACTACGTCCGCGAGCGTATGCTGCTTCCAATCTTGGACACCGAAGAGCACGACGTGATCATGGTGATGCATTCCTACAGTGGCGTGCCGGGAAGCGCTGCTGCCCTGGGCTTGGGCAAGGCGGACCGTGCCGCGAAGGGCAAAAGTACCTCTGTCCTAGGCCAGATCTTCATCAGCTCGCTCTTGATCACAGGAGGAGATGGAAAGGATGTTGTTGCGACTCTTGGTGGAACACTCCCGCCTCACATAAGTGTTGATGTACGCGACTGGACTTTTATATCTCCTTCTCCCATCTAGGGTTGATTGCTAACGGGCTGTCCGTCTAGAAAGCAAATGGTATTCTTACCTGTGATGACCCAGGCCCGCCTTTGTATGGAGACGTGGAACCGAAGGAGTTGCAAGATGTCATCGTTATGTCGACTCTGTGCCCCAGCTATGCCTCATGGCATAGTCCGTGCCCACGCGCCTCTTTTGACTCGGAAGACTTCAAAGGTCGTATCGCCTTCATCCGCACGGTCAAGGACCAGGGCATTCCCTTCGATGTCCAGAACATGATGATACAGGGAACGGGAGTGGACTGGATCATCAAAGATATGGACACTGGACATAGCCCGCAGCTTGTGGAGCCTGAGAAGCTATGCGACATGTTAGTAGAGCTAGGGAAGCAGTTTGAGAAATTGTGACTGGCAGGTAGCTAATGCAAATGTTGAAGTGTGTGCCTGGCAGCCTGAGGCTACTATGGCACCCAGCACGTGCTTTAGGGCACGTCTCACTTGTAGTCTAGAGATGTGGCCCGACGACCTGATCTTTGATTCTGTACAGTTGATAATATACTTGATTTACCCCAATTGAGCCCTCCGGACGATCCCTCCGGACGATCCCTGTGTTGCTATTGCTTGTATTGATGATACCACTCATCCGACCAGCTGGAGTCGACCAAATCCAATATCACGAATCGTATCTTCAAGTGAGCGGTCAGGAAGCGTAAATAGAAGTCCTCCACTCCAAGTGCGATGCTTTGAAAGCAGTGTGCTTGGAAAATTGTTAACATTGTGTGTAGTTGGCTCTTTGGCTCATTCCCACAGAACCAGGCTACCAGCACTTATTAATAAAAAGCCATATTGATATGACTTGAATGGCCGTCCACAATCAACAAGCGCTTTCCTCGTAATCCGGCAGTTGCGCGAGTAGCGGGGTCAAAGACGTTGATAAGCCATTGAAGACCAAAGGTGTCATTACTCCAGCCATTGCTTGGTGCCTCAAAGAAAAAGTCGTCTGAGTCTTCCAGATCTTCTACCCAAGTGTCTCGTAAGTCGTGGGATTCGCCTTTGTAGATAAGAGCCGCAGGAATCTTTCGTCCGATGGCAGAGACGCAAGCAAGAAGAGTAATGAATTCGCGGTTTCCGTCTTGGGCGGCCTGGCGTACTCGTCCTGACCTGTATGCCTCTTGCGACATGATTCCTTTAAGGGGTTTGAGTAGCCCGATCAAGAAGCCCTTCTGTTAGAAATAGCGCTTCAGAGCCCTTGGGACTCACGTGATACCGCGCTAGCGTTAGCGATTCAGGCATAAATAGCTTGCTCCCTACAGTTAGAATCAATCAAGTCGTCAACTCCAACCATATATTGTAACACCTTCTCGTCCCAATTGTAGATATTTTCGGCAGTAATATTGTTGTCGTCGATGGCTTTGCGTAACTATGGTAGGACACGCGTTAGTAACTAATTCTCGTGTAATATAAGAAAGCAACGTAAAAAAGCACTCAATCGAGTCATAAAAGAGTTTATACGTAGGGCAATATTCGCCCCTGACACGTAAATTATCAATGTTACGCAAGTATAAGCTTTTCAGCTCACTTTAGTAGCGGCGGCAAAACTGGCCCACCCAATTCTTTCCCACACCGTGTCCTATAATCTCTTCTGCAAAGTTCTTGACCATTTGACTGGTTGGAGGGATCCCGCACTCGGTAAGACGATTGATCTGATTGATTAGGATGCGTTCTTGGGCGTTGGTAAGACATTGGTGCTTCTCAGACTGGAAGGTCTCCCTGGAGGTGATTTCGCCTTGGGCGCGCCTGATGAGCGTAAAGCGAACTAAATCGTACTTTTTGGCGATAGCACTGTAATTAGGTTTGAATAGCTCTCCAATTCAGCCAGCGCCTCCCTCATACGGTCTTCGTGGGTTATTTTGTGGGTGTTTAAAGTGGTGTCGGGGAAAAGCGCGCATTTAAGCGGGATCTTGAGTAGGGGTATAATGAGAAATCGGACTGTCATTGACCAATTGAGGGATAGCCACTAGAGAAAGATATGTCATTAATCGATCCTTCAGCGCTAAATATCCAAATTACTTCCTTTGTCTGTACGTCCCAGGACGCTGTCGCTGCTTGCTTCGGCCACATATGAGCTGACTAAGCTACGGCAGACGGTAATGCCGGGTCCGCCAAACAACGGTGGGTGCGTTGGCAGTAGCACTTCTATTAATCTAGTCGCCAATCAACTTATTCTACAGTGATATGCTACTTAAATCATCGAATTGAGCTCTGATTATTTATGTTTTCGAATCGTATGTAGCCTTAATCCGTAGCCTTTCAAGTTTCAGCTTTGGATGCTCATTCGCTCTTGCCTTCCTCATCTCTATCTCTGGGTTATTGAACTGATTCTAGCTATTAGCAGGATGAATAAGAAAGATGCAGGGCATAATGAGAAAGATCCGAGGTGGTGAGAAGGCGAAGGAGAAGGTGGAGGGCGAGAAGCAGAAGCAGAAGACACACTGGTGGGTGAGGACGAATGTTGGTGCGGCTGAGGGCTCGCGGGAGGTGTGTCCTTGGGTTCTGAATCTTTATGATGGATGCTCATATATTGGGTGAATAGGCTGTAAATAGCGATCCTTCCATCGAAACGAAGAACGATGTATTATCTAGTGCCCCCCCTAGCAATACTACATCAGCAACCGCAGCGGATGCACCTTGTGCAGATCCTCCTATCGCCGATAACCTTTCCGAAACCGATGACCCTACACACTCACAAGAAGTGGTTCCTTCGGACCCAATCTCATACTGGGATATGGCTGCGGAACGGCTGAGGGAGGAGAAATTAGAAGTATACAAAGCTTTTGAGGAGATTCGCAAGGATATACCTCGCGAGGAGGGGGTATTGGCAGCCACCATGATGGATGTTGTCAACAAGCACAAGGAGACTATGGAAGAAAGACAATGGTCGCTTCCATTCAAGGTCAGAGGGAGAGAGGTCAAAATTCGGGAACAGCTAGACGGCGTTTTGAAAGCCGTCCGCGTTTTCAAAGACTTCGGCTCAGGCTTGGCCGCTCTCGATCCTGTTCACGCTGGAATCCCATGGGCCGCTGTCAATCTGGTTCTACAAGTGAGCTGACTTTCCTCAGCGTCATGAACTATAGCCAGAACATTGTTTTACTAATAAATGATTAGGTAGCATTGAACGATTCAGAACAGACAGAGGCGGCACTCGAAGGGTTGTCCGAGATATCACTCATAATATCCCGTTACACAGAAGTTGAAGCCATCTATCTGATGAACAAAGATACGACGAGTCTCAAGAAGGATTTCGAAGAGTGCTTGATTAATCTCTATATGAACGTTCTGGAATACCAGGTGGTGACAGCCTGTCACTGCAAGAGTAATACATTCAGTAAGAGTCCCAGTATAATGGTATTCCGTTCCTACAAACTGACAACGTTATTTTGTATAAGTGCGGTTCCTCAAGGCAATTCCCAACCTGAAAGACTGGGGAGCGATGAGGAAGAATATAGAGTCAAAGGATTCAGCCTGTCAAAAATTCACCCAGATTTTTGATTCCAGAGGCACGTGTTTTATCACCAGTCGCCATTTCCACAGATGTTTCATTTCCTGACTTTGAATGAAAAGATCGCCAGATCCGGGATAAAAAACTCCACGACATCATCGAGGAACAGGACAGAAAGATGGATAGAAAGATGGAAGAGATTCGACGAAACCTCCAATTAGTTGCCAATGAGTCTAAACGTAGAGGTAAAGATAAGCTAAGTGCTTTATTCTGAGGGAGCTAACAGCCTTATTATAGAGAATCAGGATCTTCTTAACTGGATATGTAACGTTGATCCATTACCGGATCATAAACGCATCCTGGAAGGCGCTAAACTTGGCTCTGACTATGCCGGCTCTGGACAATGGCTTTTTGATCATCCAGCCTTCCTCAATTGGTCCTCATCTGATTCTGGAGCTATTTTAGCGTTTTGGCTGCATGGTCCTGGTAAGTACTTGATGTCGTCAATGCCATAGTGCTACTACTGAATATTATGCTTTGTCTACAGTTGGGTCCGGGAAGAGCTCGTTAGTGTGAGTATAACTCACCATCCTCGGAGAGAAAAAGCTGCTGCATAGCTGTTACTGACAATTGCTCTCTAGGTCGCGAGTCATAGAGTGGCACTTGGGGAGAGCCATGGCAAATGGTAATGAACAGGTTGCTTATTTCTACTGTTCAAAAAGGCAAGGTCAGCTCGAGGGGAGTGAGCCAAAATGTATCCTTCAAAGCCTTGTCCGTCAGCTAGCCTGGTCCCCGCAGGATTCAACGATTGCAAACCCGATCAAAGTCGCTTGGAATAATGGAAAGAGGTCGAAAGAAGACAAGCTTTCCCTAAACGACTGTTCTAAGATACTCTCCGAACTCTCTACGCGATGCCGACGGACTACAATCATCCTTGATGCACTTGACGAATGTGCCGATCCCATCGAGCTCCTCCAACATCTAAAAAGTCTTTCTGGAAAGAAAAATGTGACGCTGAGTCTTTTTGTTTCCAGCCGGAATGAGGTTGAAGTTTCGAAAGTTCTTGAGAACTGTCCAACCATCAACCTTGAGTCTAACAACACATCCAAAGACATCGAATACTTTATCCGACATGAGGTGGAGGATAAACCGCCATACGCGCGCCTTTTGTCTGGCAGGTTCCCCGAGCTAGAGGCAAAGCTCATTGATGTGCTATATTGCCGAGCTCAAGGATCGTAAGTCTTTCAATTGATGCCTTTTCTATGGTATGTATGTATTGAAAGGTTATGGGACAGGTTCCAATGGGTTACACTTCAGCTCGCAATTTTCTATCCGAAGCATCCTTCCATAAATCCCGACGATGTGAAAGCTAAACTGAAGAGGCTGGATAGCGAGGTCGGAATACCAAAGTTGAACACTGTTTATGATGAGATATATGAGACGAATACAAGAGATGGAGCCAAAATCAAGGAGGACGCAATGCGTGCTTTCAAGTTCGTGTTGTGCTCCCAAGGGCCTTTAAAGGCTACAGAACTTGCCGAGGCCGTATCCATTGATCCCGATGGAAGCTCACGATCCTACGTTGATAGAGACTACGTCTTGCAAATATGCAGCAATCTAATCATTGTCGAAGAACGAGATGTTGTCCAGCTCGCCCATCTCTCGGTCAGAGAATACCTCCAAAACTCACCACGGTTCACAGATACGTACTCCGATCTCCAGGCACATACACAGGCCGCAGAGTCTTGCCTAGCCTACTTAACTCATTCCTACACTAAATTTAGCGAAACTTACTTCAACGGAGGAGGCTTTGGCGGGTATGCGATATTATACTGGCCGTTTCACTGCGAAGGAGCGGGTGAAAACAGGAGAAAAGAAAGTTCTTTGCGGAAATTGTTCACCAATCTGCTACTAAGTGAGGAAGTTGGGGAAGCATATATCGAGTGGATAAAGGCATTACTCAACCCAAGCACGTCTCGATATCTCTCGTATTCGGAATCATCTAGACTAATGGATGCCATATCTTCACCACCAAGTGCCCTATTCGCGGCTTGTGTATGGGGATTCTCTGAGGTCATTAGTGATGCATCGGGGAAGGGATCCGCAAGCCTGGCGGAATCAAATGCTAATAACCTGCAGTGTTTACATATAGCCAGTAAGCACGGGCACGAGGCGGTGGTTCGGCTGCTACTAGAGCACAAGACGGACGTCAACGTGAAGGATAGGGATGTGCGGTATGTGTTGGAGCATGGGGGGACGATGAGGGTGGATGATGTGACGGGGAGGCTGTAGTTGTTTGATGGGGAGTACCCGGTTGCTGAGGATCCTGGGGTGTTTTTTTAAGGATTCGACTTCTTGATTCTTGGTGTTTGTGAGGTTCTAGGGATTTTAATTTTTTGGAGGTGCAGGTAGGGAAGATGATGTCGTTGATGGTGGTAGTAGAGGATCCAATACTTATGGTCAGGGTATAACTGTGTTAAAAAACTTTTTAGATCGTTACTCCTGTCTCTATATATCATTAGACCCTTCTACCCATTGACTTGATATTTTCCCCTATTTCCCACTGACGATCATCTCATTTAAGGATGGTTGTGTGCAATCGTTGGGATGGATCATACGAGACGCACGGGAGGTTGGTACAGTCCGTGTAGTTCTCCTGAAGAGTTTGCCAAAACGTGTGACTTTCTTCAACCAATTCTGGTAACCCATCGGGCTCTAAGATTGCGTTGTCTATATTAACCAAGACTGCGAGTCCGAAGCGCTTGAAAACACCGTTATAACGGTCAATGTATCGAAGAAGAAACGCCCTGTGTGAGATTCCCTATCGGCAAGGACGGATATATATAGGATATGATGCCTTTCTAGTGGTCTCTACTATGATGCTGAAATTTTCTAACTTAGGTATATGGCTTTGGTCGTTGATATAAAGTCCACCACGCATTGTTTCGTCAGAGTGTACTGCCTAACGTTGGCATTGTTCCTCTATAAGGACTTGTACACTGTAACCCCGCGATTGTTAAATTAATTCATATTATAAACTAGAAGGTAGCTTTTGTACAGAAAGTAAGGATCCACCTCAAACAAACTGAAAAAAAAGACATAAAAGAGCTCTTTAAACTATAAGACAGGAAATCGGTAAAGTAGATAATAACCAAACAGTCGATACCTTACCTTACTTAAACGAAATTTAATACCTAAGGCCCTACTTTTACAACCGTATAGCATTTTAAGGTAACGCGAGGCGGCCTATAGAGACTCGCTAATCTTTCCTAGACTTGAATTATTTATAGCGACTAAGATATTTAGTTTTAAGAGTATTTAGGATTTTTATCCGAAAGAGTCCTTTAACAAGCCTTTTTCATTCTTTTAACAGCCGTAAAACCGATAAATTATTCACAGTAGTATACAGAAGGGTATCTCCGATACTTATATAATAGGTGGCGTTTGAGGTAGTGGCAGTAACTAAAAACTAAACAAGGGGGGGCGGGGGTCGCTTCGCTCAGGGGCTATTTGCTAAAGTTTCTGGTCAAAGATTATACTTCGCCTTTGATGATTAAGAATGACATTTGTAAGGATGATGTCAGATTCAGGTTCTTAAATTTAGTAAACTATAAATTTGCCTCTCTAGTCACACCCTAGCTAAACTTTTCCCAAGCCTGAACTCCGCATCCCCAGAATGCTACCAAAGGATATCAGCAACAATCCTTTCCCACGATCTCCAGACCTACCCTAAAAAAATGGTTGATAGTCTCGTCGTTCCTTCCTGACCATTGATTCACAAAAGCTGCATCGATGCAGCACGAGGCCTTAACCAAAGCTCTCCCGACGCGGTCACGAAGTCAACCTCAAGAATTCAAGCAGCCAGCTACTGCCTATTGTAGCCGTCATAACCCCAGTCCCAATGATTCTTCATATTTGCCCAGGATTTCGTAGATATGGATCGCCAATTTATCGCGAATCCAATCTCGGAGGCTACGTGGATGAGATTGATGCTCTGCTTTTCACATATTCACCTCTCTATGAGATTTGCGCGTGGCAAGACCTTTTGGCGCCTTATTTTACACCTGAATCGCAACGTCTTACTATTCTATCAATTGGTTGAGAGATGTCGGAATAGGATCTGAGATTAAGTGTGTACAATCTGGAGCGGTTATCTTCAAAGCCAGATCTCCAATTCTAGGCATAATATCTTCCGACTCGACTCGAGAGCTGATCATCACCTCTACTTCAAATTTTCAAACGTGAGCTAAGGTATTAATTGTCTTCCATGACTGAATAACTGCGTTATACTACTACCGGTAAATGTTCGAGGTTATTTAATCTTTCGAATAGAATTATATATGAATACAATGAACATTTGTGAATGAAAGAAGAGCGAGAGTAGAGAAATAAAATTTCAACTTTTCCTACATACGTTCAGCCAGTCACTCAACACTTATTCCTGCACTACTTAATGAAAAAAAATAACATTCGCACCGATAATGATTTAACGCGATCAAGATACAGAAGTTCTACCCCCTCCCTTCCCTCCCCTTCGAAAACTGACTGACAAAGCCGCTCCAAACAATCGTTCACTGCAAAGCGTTCTGCAAACAACATGACAGATTAGAGAGCGGCAAGATCATTGTGACTTTTCAATGACCTTCTCCAGCAGCTGCACCACTGCCAGGTGCCCGTTTCGGCCGCCCGGGACAAAGCTGTGCGTCTATCAGAATCCTTCGTGTCGGGGTCCGTCTTATAGTCGAGGAGTAGCCGCACAATGGCCTCGTCTCCGTTCATAGCCGCCCTGTGCAACGTTGTCCATCCATTTATCGTTTGAACTTGAATTTTTGCTCCTTCCTCGAGCAGCAGCTGCACCACTTTCTCGTGCCTAATTTTAACCGCTTGATATAATGCCGTGCGTTTCACCAGAATCCGTTGCGTTAATCTCTGTCTTGGGATCGCCCAGCTCTTCGCTGCCGCCACCACGTTCCTGCTCCTTTTGTCATTGTCCCTGACCATCTTCGGCACTCTAGAAGGAGCCATTTGTAGAATTCTGCAACTTGGGTCCATTGGCGTCTTGACTTGAAATTGAGAGCTCTCCTCCTTGCAAAGTCGAGGACTCTCGTAGAATCCGGAAGCTGTTTTGTTTTGCTTAAAACTGTCACGATATACAACAATGCGTGTTAAAAGCTCATAATACCACTTTCGTTCACTTTATGTGCAGGCCCAGTCACCTTGGAGTTCTTCAAATAGAACTGTTTTCATAACTCCGGAATGGGATTTTGTTGTATAATAGTATCGTCTTCCATCGCCACAGGATGTTTGTCAGATAATGCGGTCTTCGGGAACCGAAAGAATAACTCATGAGCGCAGATAGTCGGTAAGCTTTCATCAAAAGATAACATAATATGCTCTTCGGGGTCGGCCTTTGCCACATTATTGAGGCCAACCTTGGCGTCTCTCACAAATGTTCGGAAAGACTTTGTCTAAATTTCCAGCTTCTAATCATGACCAGAGGATGTACTAGGGACTGAGAACCCAAAAACCCCTTGCCGATTGAAAGTCCCGCATTCCCAGCTTCCGTCGTTGTCAGATTTGCCTTTCCCAATATTCAACATGATTTCGGCTGTCGAGCCGCCCCAGCGCATTAAGTCGATTTGTAGATTAGCCGTCGATGCTCCAAGCCTTCGTATCGCTTTACAGTCTTCCGAGCTCCTGTCCGAGTTCCCGTTCAGCCCTTTGCGATGGTTGGCTGGGTGGTTAAGTTCAAATAACCATAGGGATAAGAAGGCTTCAATCTCCTTGGCAGATGACTTCCATCTGCCATTATCCCGTTTCAATTGAAAGTAAACACTGCTCTCCTCTTCGCCTATGCGAACCGGCATAGGCCAATATCAATATTCCCGTTCAGGAGACGTCGACCGATATCTTAGAGAGTTCATGATTTTGTCGATGGCGTTGGATAAAGAAATGGCTGTCTCTGCTGCTGGTCCGCTCCATTTGGATCCCATCTTCTCGCCTATTTCGCCAAGGGGTTTCTCACGTTCAGCACGTCATAGGCCTTGCTCTCCGGCGCATGCTGGACAAAACCGTTACTCTTAGTTTCTGCGTCGTCTATTACAACTTTCCACTGTCAACACATTTGGCTCCAGAATACCGACCTGTCTTCACTAGCTCGTCTCTGAGCCTCGATCCGGGGCTCGTTGTGTTCGAAAGGGCGAGGTCCTGTAGAATTATCTCGAGGCTCGTACTCAAGGTGCGTCGCAATCCAGTCTAGTTCGTACTTGTCAGGAATTATATGTGATTTGGGTTTTTTGGATAAGTGTAGCCTGGCTATTGCTCGCACCATTATCATGGTCAACGTTTCAATGAATTGTACAACGGCAGCGGGCTAATGCATCATTCCTAAGCTGAAGAGCTGCATGACAAGTCCACATAGTGTAATAAGTGAGGCGATACTGACACCAGCTTTCGTCAAACGGACTTTGGTCGGAAATTTGTCTTGATCCTCCTTTTCGTCATTTCAATGTGAGGTAAAGATAACGTTGTGAGGGCCATCAGCGAAAATAATATAGGAATGATATTGGCCGGCAACTATTCCACGATTTTGCACCCATAGAGTTCGAACTTTCCATGCTTTTTCGCTTGTGCTTCGCTGGATGACAGATGCAAACGTGAACATTCCAATTATCATGAATAAGGTCCTCGAAGATGCCAGACCAAGCCCTACTTTCAAGTATGGGCTTCCATCGCCGCCTTGAAGCTTCAAGATAAATATAAGGACCCAAAAGTAAACAAGAACACCCGTTTGTAAGACCACACCTAGCATTGTTGCCAGCAAAAGATTGATCCTTCGCATTCCACGAAACACAGGGAATGTAGTTCCGGGTCTTGGAAATTAAGCGAAATATTAGGAGCGGCATCTGGTTCTTTATCGTCGTCTGTGGGTCCAGCAATATCCCAAGAAATACTCAGAACGCAGAGCGAGGAGCGATCGTATCTATATAACTGCTAAATGCGGAGTTGTCCTAAACAAAGAGAGAAAAGAGAAGGTTATAAGAGCTCTTTTCTAATTCGTTCTACAAGTTGAGCTTTTTATGTTATAAGACAACAGTATGGATTATTTTATTCTAGGAACCTACGACTCGATGCAAAAGCTAGCTCTAACAATCTTGTCAACTCTTTCAATCAAATCCTCGCTTCTTCTCCTGTGAATATGATGAGCCTTATTGCTCATCCCCTAATCTTGAGCGCCGCCTCTAGAAAAGGCAAATTACCAGCTGCTGATGTGTTAGGAACATAATATATCCTTTACAGCGAGGTATTGTAGAGGGACGGAGGCCTCTAAAAGGGGAACAAAACTAATGACTCAAAGACTCGAATATCTAGGAAGGATGGTTGTTCTCCTCTGAGAAGAAGAGAAGGAGAGACCTTATATATATGAATATAGCCACGTGCCACGGCACGTGACACAGAACCCCACTACAGTATTCTGCACCCTGGGGCCTTTTGCGAGAGACTTCTTATTCAATTTTAAGACAGAGTTGATGGTATCTGACATCGTGCTAACTGCCTCAACGTCAGGAAGTGCTTAGAATGTGGTTTCGGCAGTAGTGAACTCTGGAGCCCTTGGGGCGTTTGATATGAAGAAGGCAAAGCCATGAATTATCTCGAGGTCACCGGAGTCAGAGCGAAATGTCGATGAACTGTTGACTCAAGAGAAAAGAAGCTGCTCCCAAGCAAGAAAGGAGCGACTTGGATATACATTAGTGGCCTCGTACAGTCATATGACCGGAAACCACATGATTTTAGTTCAACAAATTGCGTTCACTATGGGCGATACAGTTCAATCCAGCCCAAGTCTTCTATTAACTATTAACAGAGAATTGAAGCATCCCGGATCGGATTAGTCTACTTCGAATGCTTCAAAACATAGCTCCTAGCATAAAACACGGATATTATTATACCAATATTTCACATTTCAATAAGAGTTATTGAAAACGCGTCTTAGTAATATTAGTAGCCAGAACACCGGGAACCTTAAGCGAGTGATACCATGGCATGTACGTACCATCGATTCTCAAGGCTATATCTAGACTCTTGCGCTGGGCAGGAATTAGTAATATTAGAAGTCTAGAACTTCGGGATTTGGAGTGCACGGATGGCGCCTCAATGTGGG